>BGPR01044897.1:0-12481 GCA_013235015.1 Araneus ventricosus | reverse complement strand
TATTCTTCTTTATTTTAAACATAAAATCTTATACATGTGCATTCAAAATATTTTTATTTCATCGTATCAGTTTATGAGTTTGCTACAGTACAAAAGTAGAAGCAACTTTGAAATTCGTAGATGACTATAAATTTCTTCTAATATTAAATATTAGGAAAAAAAATCTAAAAATATTTTCTGCTAATTTTCAGTTTGTAATCTTTTCCCATTGTAGTTTGAGAAAGTATATGAAGCGTTAAAAATATTATTATTACTTTAGTTACAAATATTATTTTGAGGAACCATAATCTTTTTCGTTAGTTAAACAATCCATTTTTATGTGTTATAATTTTAAATTATATCATTTACAATTTTTTTTGCATACTGAACATTGTTTTTGTGTCTGAAATTGAATATAAACATTCATACAACCATGGAAAGTAATTTGAAAAGTGGGCTCTGTTGTGTAATAAAACAATATTTTGCATTAACCTGTTTTTATTTGAAACATTACACATATTCACTATATAACAGTGTTAAACAACGTGGGCAAAATAATATAGAAATATTTTCATTAAAATCATTTCGTACTTGAATTTCAATTCGCCATCATATTTTTGAAAATTCACTTACTGTGTTTCTCAACAATATCCTAGTAATTTCTTTCTAAAACCGATCATTTAAGTTTCTTCAGTGAACAATTCAATTTTTGCATTTTTAGTAATGGTTTGATAATTTGCCTTTTAAAAAATCTACAATTAAAAAATTGAATTGATGCAAATGCAAATCCTATTCTAAT
Organism: Araneus ventricosus; assembly: GCA_013235015.1. Lineage (NCBI taxonomy): Eukaryota > Metazoa > Arthropoda > Arachnida > Araneae > Araneidae > Araneus > Araneus ventricosus. The sequence continues at coordinate 11,703 of BGPR01044897.1, read as the reverse complement.
CACATTTTCATTTAACTTGATAATTTATCTATTTATTCAGAAGAGTGTAGTTGTCTTAGAAATCTTTTTATAGCATTTATTAATAGCTATTAAGCTAAAAAAAAGTGAGAAAATATTATATAAATAAATATCAATGTAAATCTTTTTTCTTATTTTCACATTAAAGGTATATAGTTTATTTATTTGAGAAAATTAACTAGCAAGAAGGAGATTTAAGTGGGGTTTACACGCGAACAGTAAAACCGACAGTAGGATGTCGCTGTCAAGTTTGGACAGAGGCTTGCCGTGGCCCGGTTAAAACTTTTATGATTCTGCGCATGCGTCATCTCTTACTGTCGGTTTTACTGTTCGCGTGTAAACCCCGCATTACTTTGTTAGTATTTATATTTTATTTTATAATCAGTAAGAAAATACATTGAATAACTAGATTTTAATGTATTGTACAGTCATGCAATAAAAACAAAAAAAAGTTTATCTATAATTAGATTTCAGTGATTCAGAAATCAAGATAATTTTAAAACGTTTTAACAATTATTTTTAGTGTTAATAAATACAATCGAAAAGTTATACATAATTTAGAATATACTAAATTTCAATAAGATTGTTAGCTGAAGATTTATTCTAATTAATCTTTTTTTAGAATTAACATGTAAAACATTTATACTTTGAGGGACATGTGCCAGTGGATGTGACGCGTTCATGCAATTAGCATATGATAGGTATTTTCCATCCTCACCATCTTTGATGAACCATATATGCAAAACATTCAATTACAGAAAAAAGAAGGTTTTGAAAGCTAGCAGACTGTTTCATTATATTTTTTAAAGGGATAGAAAAGTAAAAGTTACTTAATTTTTCATGAATGCTTGCCATTTCTCATCATCATACCCAATTTCTTTGATGTATGGTTCCTTTTCAACAGCAAATAAAAAAACAAACATTCCTTTTTTTTGTTACTTTAAGTCATCTGGTGACACAGTATGTAATATAATTTAAACATTAGTGCATTCGTGTATTTTTATCAATATAATGCTGTATAATACGACTGGGAATAATAATAACCTTAAAAGCTATTGCTATATGTGTTCCAAGTTAGCAAAGCAATTTTGAGATGTGTATTAAGTATACTTAGTTATATCCTACACAAAGCTTTCTAAGTTAAAAATGGTTTGCTGTGTGAAATGCAATAAAATGAAAGTGCTGATAAAAAATATTTAGTCTGGTTAATGTTACACTATTTTATTATTACAATATTATATATAATTTCTCATTACACATATTACAATGCTAAACTAATTTATTTGCTACTAAAAGAATGTATAATATACATATTACAAATAAAAAAGTATCTGTGTATATAACATCTTATTTCTGTAAATTTAAATTGCATTTTAAGAAGTTATTTCTCATTTTTATTAATAACTTAGAGTTTTCCAGATAAAAATTAAACTTTTCATACTCTTTTGTATACATAAAATAAAGGAAATTTATCTGATAATATTGATCTTTAAATGAGGTAATATTTTATAAAGAATATCAACATGAGAATAATAAAAGTAAGCACAGTAAAAAACATGCTTAGATGAAGAAGGAATTGTACCACCAGGACATTTGCATTTAGCACCAAGAATCTGAAATAAAATGCAAAATCAAACTGAGTATGTAATTCAATTAACCATTTATTAACTGGCATCCAACATATAGTTGATATGCACATCACAAGGATAAACATAACATCAGCTGTTTAAGATTGAGCGCTGGGTGTTGCCGGATGGTCATGTGTCGATGGATGTGACGTCACATGCATAAAGTCCATTAACGTTACGGAGAGACCCTCAATAGATCCGCAGAAGGCTCTAATCGCCGCCATTTTTGATTTGTCACGTGACCGTGAATTGACCCCATTATCCCTTTGTTCCCAATTTAGAATAAAAACTTTAATTAATAAACAGACAATTTAAAGCAAAATGAAAAAAACCAATGGACCAACAAATTCTAAAATACAGGACAGGGGATGCTCTCCCACCAAGTCTCTAATATTTACTGATACGGAGTTAAAAAACCTGAAGCGATGATTGTTAAAAACTGGACATTCCACTAAAATATGATGAATAGTAAGATCCACCTGGCACGTTGTACAGGCAGGACACCGTTCACCAGATAAAAGATGTTTATGTGTTAAACGGCTATGACCAATGCGAAGTCGAGTCAATTTAACATCAAACGTTCGCATTGGGACAATTGGCCACATACCTATCAATGGATGGATAGTGCGAAGCTTGTTTCTGGTCTGCTGATCCCACAATTCCTGCCATAATGACTTAATATGATGGGAAAACCATTTCTTCACATCAGAGTAGGGAAGCGGTCGTTCAAAATATATTGTGGCTGACTTTGCCGCAGCGTCAGCAGATTCATTTCCATTAATGCCAACGTGGCTAGGGATCCAACAAAATAAAATTTCGAGCCCCCTAGATTGCAGATTTCGCAAAAGGCAAACAATATCCAAAACTAAAGGATGTGCTCTGTCATGGGGATGACTTAGAGCCTCGAGTGCACTCATACTGTCGGAATATATGCAAAATTTTTGGTTGTGAAAACAAGAAATTTTCTCCAGAGCAAATAAAATCGCCATTAGTTCTGCCGTGAGAACAGAGCACATATTATGCAGTTTCCTACTGAAAATTTCCTGAGCCACAACGATACCACAACCCACATGGGAAGATGTTTTTGAACCATCAGTGAAAATGGGAACATGTGCCGAAAACTGAAGGCGATGGTAACAAAAAAGCTGTTGGAAGACAGCTGGTGCAGTGGTGGACTTATGAAATTCAGAAAATGGATTTTGAAATGAAATTTGCGGGACGTCCCATGGTGCGAAGGATAGAAAATCTATTGGACAGATTTGTACATTTGGAAAGCCTGAATCTGCAAGCGATCGTTTGATCCTCTCACAAAAGGGGAGGACGTTAGAGGGACGTGCATTATATAACCTCCCAAGGCCAATAGGGAGAGTCATACGACGTAAAGGATGGGTGGGATGACATTGAAGACGGAAAAAGTACTGGGCACACAACATTTTCCGACGAAGATGTAGAGGCAGTTGGTGGCAAACTACGTACAAACTATGCACCGGCGAAGTCCGAAAGGCCCCAGAACAGATCCTGAGGGCAGAATGATGCACTGTATCCAAATTCCGTAAGATACTAGAGCGTGCGCAACCATACACTTCGCATCCATAATCGATACGCGAGAGAATTACAGATTGATAGATGCGAAGTAAGGATGTTCGGTCTGCTCCCCATGTTGTAGTTGAGAGGACTTTTAGGATGTTCAGTGATCTCTCACACTTCTTCCGCAAATGAAGGACATGTGGAATGAAAGTGAGTTTGTGATCAAATATTACTCCAAGGAAACGTATCTCTTGAACAACAGGAATATCAACACCTCTGATTTGGATTACAGGATCAGGGTGGAAATTTCGTTTTCGACAAAAATGGACGCAGCGGCTCTTTTCAGGGGAGAGCGAATGCCCATTCTCATCGCACCAAGTAGCAAGTTTATTAACAGCTTTCTGAAGCTGTCGCTCCATTAATGCCATGTTAGACCCTTGACAAGAAATCTGCAGATCGTCGACATAAAGTGTGCCAGAAACAGATGATGGTAAGACATGTAGTATTCGACTTAGATGAAGGATAAAAAGGGTGACACTCAAAACGCTGCCTTGAGGAACACCCTCGTTTTGGTTAAAACGATGAGAATACTCGTTTCCGATGCGTACTCTAAAAAAGCGATTTTTTAAAAACTTTTGAATAAAAATTGGCAGGTTGCCTCGTAAACCCATGTCAAACAAAGCACGGAGAATACCGAAGCGCCAGGTTCGATCGTATGCTTTTTCGATGTCGAAAAATATAGAAACAAGATGGTTTCTGCGGACAAAAGCATTACGTATTTGAGAGTCAAGGTGAATAAGGTTGTCAATAGTAGACCTTCCTCGACGGAAGCCACTTTGGTATGGAGAAATACATTCGTTTTTCTCAATTTCATAGAGAAGACGTACATTAATCATGCGCTCGAATGTTTTACACAGGCAACTAGTCAGAGCGATCGGCCTATAATTCGTAGGTTCTGTGGGATCTTTCCCAGGTTTCAGGATGGGAATAACAATTGCTTCATGCCATTGGACAGGAAACAACTGCTCATTCCACATCCTATTAAATAGACGAAGGAGGTGCAGAAGGGAAGATTCGTCCAAATGGCGAAGCATGTTGTACGTAATTCCATCAGGACCTGGGCAGGTACTACGAGTTGGAGATAAAGCTCTCTTCAGTTCAAACATCTGGAAGTCATTGTTGTATGGAAAATGTCTGCGGGTCCTAAATTGCAAATTTAACCGTTCGGCTTGTTTCTTTTTCGCAAGAAAAACTGGACAATAGGAGTCACGGCTAGAAACTTCTGCAAAAGTTTGGCCAATGACATTAGCTATGTCAGAAGGCGAGGAGTGCGAAATTGTACCCGTTTTTAATATAGGAAAAGGAAACTCTGTATAAATGCCATTTGCAGCTTTGACTTTCTTCCACAACTGCGCACTAGATATAGTGGATGTTATAGAAGAGATATACTTAATACACGATTCTCTCTGACTGCGACGTCGGACACGACGAGCCGTTGCCCTAGCGCGTTTGAAAGCTATCAAGTTTTCCGTGGTTGGATACCTGCGGAAAATTCCCCATAATTTCCTTTGCTTCTTATAGGCTTCGCGACAAACCTCGTTCCACCATGGTTTGCGAAATTTTCTTGGAAGAGGTGACCGCTTTGGAATAGTTGCATCAGCAGCACAAATAATACAGTCAATTACATTTTGAATAGCATCAGTAATACTATCAGGAGAAATCATGGCCTCCGTTATCACTGCGCGTCTAGTAAATTCAGCCCAATCTGCCCGCTGAAATATGTAAGTCTGTGGACAAGACGTCACACTGCTACTATCAACAGGAGATATGATCAATGGAAAGTGATCACTGTTACAGAGATCACTTCCAACTGCAAAATTCAACATAGGAAGCAGTTCTGGAGAGCAAATAGCCAGATTAAGAGAGTGAAATGTACGAGTGGGTTCGTGAAAGTACGTCTTCTCATCATTATTGAGCAGACAGAGACAGTTATCAGAAATGAATTGTTCTATCTGTCGCCCACGAGAATTAGTACTGTCAGAACCCCACAAAGTACTATGACCGTTGAAATCACCTAGGAGTATAAAAGGAGCTGGAAGCTGGTCAACCAAAATATTAAGGTCATCTTGAGAGATGATATCACTCGGGGGCAGATAGATGCAGCAGATGGTGACTAAGGTTCGAAAATGAACCTGCACAGCAACAGCCTGTAATGATGTATGGAGGTTAAAGGTAGTACTGGGATAAAGATTGGAGGTAAAAATACAAACTCCACCAGAAGTAGAGACTCCACTATCATTATCCTTCCGTACACAACTATATCCTCGTAATTTTAAGTAGTTATTTGGCTTCAAGAATGTTTCTTGAAGTGCCACACACACAGGGTGCGATGCATTAACAAGAGCTTTGATGTCCTCAACTTTCGACCTGATACCACGACAATTCCAAGAAAGCAAAGGGGCCATTAAGAAGCTGAAGGGGGACTGTTAATGACGCTAGTGAGTTGAGTTGCGGGCAGTTCGCAACTCATCTGAAAATCCTCAACATCATCCTCAGAAGGATGGATTTCTAAGAGCTCAGAACTTTTTGATGGATTTCCAAATAAGGAGGTCAAATCCCTGGTGGCAAGACCCGCCTTACCCAAATCTAAAGCAACCGATCTTTTTGATTTCAAATCTTTAAGATGAGATCCCTGCTTTGAAAATTTCAGAGCTAAGGACTGCTGCGCTTTCGGCATTCTCTTTTTCTTAAATTTCTTTGTTGAGCGTTCTGCAATAGGGCTATCGGATATTGGATCAGAATCAGTGTCGGTTGTTAAAATAACAACACGTTTTGTTTGTGTCATTGAAGTTACAAGAGGTGTTTTTAGTGCAGAAGCATAGCTCTTGCCTTCTGTAGGTGTTTGAGCTTGCACCAGACGCCTAGCTTCAGGAAAGGATATACCTTTTTTCACTTTGGTTGTTACAATCTCTTTCTCAAGCTTCCATTTCGGACAGGACCGCGAGAAAGAAGTATGCCCACCTTTACAATTCGCACATTTTTCATCAGATGTACAACCAGTGCTCTCATGGCCAGCTACTGCACATCGGGCGCAAGTTAGAGTGCCGCGGCAGGTAGACTGTGAGTGGCCGAAACGCTGGCATTTAAAACATCTCAATGGGTTCGGTATGAAAGGTTTGACAGGTAGTTTAATATATCCTGCACGTATATACTCTGGCAATTTCGGTGAATTGAATGTAAGGATTAAGTGTTTTGTTGGAACGAGTTTTCCGTCCCGTCGAATATTGATACGGCGAACATGAATGACACCTTCGGATTTGAGTTCCTGGGTGATTTGTTCCATTGTATCGTTAAACAACTCACCGCAGGTTATAACACCTTTGCAGGAATTGAGTGTTCTATGAGTCGTAACATTAATTTGGACTGTCTCGAATGATTTCAATTTTAAAATTTGTTGGGCTTGCTTGAGAGAATTGACTTCCACAAGCAAGTCTCCAGAACGCAGCTTTCGAACAGAATTGACTTCACCAATAGTACTGACTATAGCCCTTTGAACAAGAAATGGTGATACAGTTTCAAATGTCTCTTTGTTTGACGAAATTCTTTGAATGACAAAAAATTTATCAAATGGTTTTTCAGTTTTGTTATTATCAACGTGATGCCCACTGAAGGGAACAGGGTTTTTTTTGCCCATGTGATACGGGAAATGATTCAGGTCCGACAGCACCGCCCACCACGGAGCCCTACAAGGGATGGCAGCCACCGGCTCTGGGTATTTCCAGCCTCGGCGCTTACCATGGTGCTAGCCGGAACCTATACGCTGGGAGTCACCCCCGGGGACAGTGACCACCCTTAACGCCAAGCCCAAGGAGTGACCCCTTCGCTTGATCCCCTTGAGCAGACCAGCCAAGAGGCTCGGATACCGGCCGATTGATACACCGGGGACCGAAATGTACCACCCGTCTAATGGGATGCCACGCACGGCCAACACGTGGGGGTAAATTGCTGTCCATGAGAAGCAGGGAGCAAACAGAGCGGCAACTGCTTCTCATGGAGAGCTCCCTCGCCTACCCTCGAGGGAAAGAAGAAAATAGCAAAAAAAAAAACTCAAGGGGAGAAATAAACGGAAGGAGAAATAGACACTAGGGTACCTCGGGGTCGTGAATCCCGTCACATCTAGAGAAGATGTGCCCCTGAGGGGGTTTATTTCTGTATGATTGTATACTAGTTATATTTGGATTTATATTATATATATGAAAATGTTTTGAATACTTACTCAGAAACCCATCATTATATATAAAAGAATAATAATATTCTTTTGCTAATACTTTACAACAGTATTATATAGATATTTTTATAGTAAACTAATGTTATTTGAAAATGACTGTAATTTTATTTATGAATGAATACTTCTAAGTAAAATTTAGAAATAATTTTTGATATTATATAATGTTCGGAAAATATCAATTATGGTTATTATGTATAAATGTTGATTCTAAACAAGCTGGTCTTCATTCAGGTACTTCAACAAGCATATTGAAGTTGCTAAATCTTCTTATTAGTATTCTGACAGTTTAAAAATCACTATTGTATAAATAGTGAAAACCTTGAGAAGTTTAGTACTCAATCAAATATCTATGAAATCCTTAATATCCACATTTCAGTTTAATGTTTCTTTAAAAGTAATTAACACGAACAAATATTATTGTTTGTTTTAACTCAACAAAAATGCTGTTTATTCAATTCAGACACAAATAAATATACAATAAAAAACTATATAAATTATGAATACTTGGCAAGGACTAACACTGTTGATTATTTTTGTTGCAGAAATATGTAAGAAACTATGTATGGATGTACTAAAAGGTTAGAACAAAATTTTATTGAATACCATTTAAGTGAATAAAATAAAGCAACTTTCAGTAAATAAAGCTTACTTCAACTTTGTATAAATGTGATAGGAAATAGTTTAAAAGTGACATTTGAATTTGAGTGAAAGTTTAACTTCCAAACAGTGACAGAAGGCTTTATTGTCGTCAGTTTATGGGCATTTCCTTCATTTAAATTATAAAAATTAGGTTTTTGTTAGATACTAATCAACAATCAGCAGAAAACTCGAACGTAAACAAAGCATATTCTGCGTACCAGTTGCCGCTTTCCGATAGGTCGGAAGAACCGCACAATTCGGCTGCAGTTGAAATATATTTTGATGTTTTATAATTTAAATTGCATCTGTTCGGTGTAGAACATTGCATTTTTAATAAATATTTAATGTTTTCTGTCTTTTTATTGAATGCTCAAGTTTCCCCTCTACTTAATAATAATTTTGCATTTTCTAGCTTAGTTAGCTGTCCATGTCCTGCGGCCTATATTCTCAAAAAAAATGTGAAAATTTTGAATATTATAATGAATGTGTATAAAATATAATTGATTCCAATTTTTTAAAACTTTTGTAAAGATGTTTTATTGCTAGACACTTATAGATGAGTCCGAGGCATAGTGGTTAATGCACAACCGAACATCAATGCAGATACGTAGAACCTCAGGATTGGTTGGTTGTTGGGTTTGGGGTCTACGGGTCTATTCTGGTACCCCCGGTTCGGTTGGGAGATGTCAACTTTTCCGCACGTTAAGAATAGACCCCTAAACTGGTACCCCCGGTTGGGTTGGGAGACGTCAGTTTTCCCGGCCGTTAACAACGGAGAAAGGGACTTCTCCCAACCCAACCTGGGTACCAGAATAGACCCCTTTATTAGCACAATAGCGAGAGCCTAGGGATGACGAATATTTGATGAATTGTTATTTACTACGCAATATCAAACAATCACAAATACCAGTGATGAAAGTCAAAAGGGAGTAATTCAATAATTGGTAATTAAATGTGCATAAAGTACTTCAAAATTTTAAAAAAATTGATGGTGAACTGTCAAAAAGAAGTGATTCAATCATTGATAATTACATGTGCATAAAGTGTTTCAAAATTTAAAAAAAAATTCATTCCTTTTTAATATACTTTTGATGAGTTTTAGTTTTTAGTTCTATCTTTTGACAACAGATGGCGCCCTGGAAGCCTATTTTGGCGCTTACAAAGAAGATCGTTCTTTCTGCGGTCACTATTCCCCCATATAGCAGTTTCAATGGTATATCCTGTGAGTCACCATTCTTGTTGTGATATGCATTTTCGAATGATTACAGCTCTTGAATAACGATAGAAAGTAGCAATAATCGTTCGAAGCAAATATTCACAGGGAAGCTTAGTTAACTGCGATCGGAACGGAAAATCATCGGATTTGCGAAAGCTGCTAGGGATTAGGGATGTATAATCCACGATTTTTTGAGTAACAAATATTTTTGCTATTGCTATTTTTAAATATCTATACCAAATAACTGTTATTTCAATCACTCTTTTAATTTTCAAAAGTCTTATTAAATATAAGTAAAATGTGCTAAAAAATTTAAATAAAAAAGTATTATTTCTTTCTCAATATACTTTCTTTATAGTTTTAATGTTTAGTTCTTTATACTGTCAACAGATGGCGCCAGCAAAATTTTTTTCGACGTTTGTAGAAGGGGATTTTAGTTGAAACGTAGTTTGGAGGGGGGGGGGTGCTTGAACCTGTTAGTGGGGTTCACATTGTTACAATAGTAATCAATAACTGAAGTCACAGTTCGCAGTTTCCGGTCTTTAAACAGCTCAATCGCAGTAAAGGAGATTTACAGCGACTACTCGTTTGAGAGCAAATTACAGCGATTATGCAAATCGAAGAGAAAAACGAATAGTTGCTCCTTTGTGTGACCCGGCTGAGCTGAGTGAGCGCATCTCGTTTCCTTTTGCGGTTTGACTTTTGGTTCGACTACCTGAAGCGTTCTTTGTGGTTTTGTATTTGTACTGATTTCTCTTATTTCGGAAGTTATTAACATCGTACTTAAACAGGAGATTGGTTGGTTCCCTCGGCAAACTTATTTGGTATATTAATCTGAGAATGATCGATTTAATATCATTTTTGCAGGCCCTATAAATGTAATTTTTTTTTTAATATGCGGTGAGTTAATCTCTTTCAAATTTCAGCAGAGATAAAAATCATGAGTTTTTAGCTTGTGTATTTAATAATTATAACTCACTTCTGCCTTTTTCGACAAACAAAGCATTGTTTAGTATTTATCTTAAGGTTCAAGGATGATAAAAAAATCGCATTTTCTTTTCTAGAATGTACGTTTTCTAGTTCTATCCCACTGAAAAAAAGATGCATATTTTTTTTATCCCACATATTTTAAAAAGAAGTTAATAAATGGTATCACTATTAATGCTAGTACTACTGAACAGATAAGTGGGGGACATTCAGCTAAGTATGACTGATTTTATATCTATTTTATTGGCACTGTAAAATCCAAAATATTGCTTTGGGGTTGATTTTTTAGTATAAGGTATTTTCATTTCTCAATCATGAATGAAGTTATAAATTTATTTATAGCTCTTAATGTAGCTCTTTATGGAATTAATAATAGTTCTCGATTTCTTGAATCGATTTGTAATCTAAACGTTATGTTAAGGGAATTTGTATCATTCTACTGTATTGAATAAAAGAAACAACATTAATATTTTCCTGGCATTTTAAAACAATAGATTAATAGTTTTATAACATTTCTTTCATCTTGAAAACTTCAAAATAAAAAAGAATTCAAATCCATCAAATTTGATGAACATATATCTAGTGTGAGGAGAGGGAGAATATTTATTATTTTTTAAAAACAATGCGCCTGTTAAATTAGATTTCTACGCTTTTTAATTTCCTGTATTTTCAGTTTTATAATTAAATTCAGAATAATCTGTATTTTACTAAACAGGTTTTCTAAACTTTCGCTTACGACAAATACTTCCTTCGTATTCATTTTCTGTTTTTGACATTTAATATATATATATTTCAAGATTTTTTTATAGCATCCATGGAAAGAGTAACATATTTTTTTAAATAAGGTGATTTTTATTTATAAATATTTGTTTTGTTACGTTCTCTGTTACGGTATTTAATGTACAAAAAAATTATTAGACAAATGATATAACTTAACGGCACAAAATGTTTTTTTAAATTATGAAATGAAATACATTGCGAATGTTTTCAGGCTGATAAATATATTTTTTATGATATATCTAATCGCCTTTCGTGAACAGCTTGTTAATAATAAATACTGGTGTGTTTAATTTCATTTATATCCTTTATACACAACTTAGTCTTCATGGGTTCACCAGCAAAACATTTTAAAAATAGGTATATGTATTTAAACGGCACTCTGTTTTCTGTGGTGTAACTAGGTTTAGTTTCGTTATATTAACATCCCGTTTAGCAGCAAATTAAGAGCTATTTTGGAACGAACCTCGTAATTTTCAACCGTGTCAGATGACGAGGACGACGCCTGAGCCTCCCTTTCGAAACTTCCGCCCCACTCTAGCGGGAGGACGACGTAACTAGGATGAAGAAGTTAAGGCGTCATTGATTGTGAAGCAAACCCAAGATTTTATAATTATAGGAGA
>BGPR01044896.1:0-12482 GCA_013235015.1 Araneus ventricosus | reverse complement strand
TTAACGTAATGTTGTGACGTTACTGATAGCTGGCAGAGATATCAAGCGACAAGTTCAGAAAGAGATTCGATTGTTAATATTTTAAATCTAAATTTCAGCTATTAACTAAAACATTTTTCATAAACAAAGTTCTTTTTTAACTTAGAGGCAAAACTATACAATCAAAAAAGTATGCTTTCCATTAACAAATAAATCAAGCCAATATTCAGCAACTTAACAATAATGAAAAATTAAGTATATTCAGTTCTCAAAATAAGGAAAATGCTCAAATGAAGTTTCCCTAGCTTTGTTGTTGTAAGGAATGTCAAGTTTTGGCAATCCTACACCGCCAATTCCGGTAACCCTGTTCTGCCTCGGAGCGGAAGACGCCACGCTCAAGGAGATGAGTTTTGGCAGTCGTTGATTGTAGACGCGTGTGAGAACGGGAGATTCTGTTCGCGCGGACCAAGTGGTCTTGGCGAGTGGCTGGCTAGAGTTTTTGCCAGATAGATACCGATCTGAAGGATCGAAAATGTGTTTGAATTAACAGCTCAGGTTGTGGGCTAAGTGTGTTGGAAAATATATGCTTTAATCATCATGTTATAAAACTCATCATTTTTATGTGCTTGCCCCATAGAATAAGCAAATAAATAACTGGGATTAAAACGTCTTTTTATTGTATCCATCCTCACATCAAAAGAAATCCCACGTCAGGATCGTGTACAGTTGTATTATTTTTTTCCTATATTTTGTTTAGTAACTTCATTGTAACTATTTGTTTTTGCAAGAATTCGTTACTTGCTTTATATAAATTTCTAATATGATTACTATTTAATTAACACTTTTTACAGGTTATATGCTTCGTGGTCTATGTTTACTTTATGGGTTTATATGTTCACTTTAATTTAGTTAGTTTAGTTTAGTTACATTAACATCCCGTTTTGAAGCAACACGATAGGTATTTTGGTACGGACCTCGTAATTTTGAACTACTGTCCGGTGAAGAGAACAACACCTAAATTGGCAGCCCCCTCCTCTCCAAACTTCCGCACCACACCAGCAGGCATTGTCGCTATAATGGACTTTTACTGTATGTGAAAAAGTCTTAGCAAGTACGATAAGATTTCGCAATTCCTCGAAATAATTGATCAAAATTTTTTCAAATGATTGCAGATGTAGTTTAGTTATATTAACGTCCCGTTGTGAAGGGACACGATGACTATATTTAGGATGGGTCTTCTTATTTTGAGACGCGATCAGGTGCCGAGGACGATACCTGAGCTGTCACCGCCTCTCTCTAAACTCCCATGCCACACCAGGGAATGATTGCAGGCAAAGCAAACAAATTCAGAACACTACGTATGATAGTTAAAACTGCGTAACTAGCAAATTTCGTATTTTACACGAATTTTCTCTGTGCATTTTTTTTTTTTTTACTGTTTTTCCATTGAGATTATTGAGGGAAATGAAACCGGCCAATTTAGGGCAGAAATTAAACACCAGATTAAAGTCAAAATTATTGAAAGATAGTAAAAAACCAAGAAATGTACTCCGAGAGAATAGAATTAAACAAACAAAGAATCCATTCTAGTCCACTTTTTCAAGGGCTATAGACTATATTCGATACGGATTCAAATTGTTTCGGAAAATTTTCCGTAAGAAGCTTGACTTTCGTATAAAAAAGCTTCTCCTAGCCCGAAATTTCCTAATCAAAGACGGACAAGACAATTAACCAACAAAAGATTTTTTTAAAAAAGAACAAACATAATACCGCTAACAAGATTGATTTAAAAATATTAGCCATCTGGCAGGAAATGCCTTCATAAAAATACCAGTAAAAGAAGGAAAAAAATTGAACTTACCCTAGTCTTGGAGAGAATAAAATGTGTCTCCACTTTAATCACAAACTAAAGAAACTTCCCGCCTGATTAATTCTAAGAAAAACTATTAATACCCATTCGTAATGTAAACAACCAAACTCTGGCGCCATCTGTTATTCGAAAAGAGTCATCATTTAGATTAAATTATTTTAAAAGGCCTTCAGTTTCTGTCAATGCTTCATAAATAAAAGGAACAAGTAAACGAGAAAAAGAAATTATTTAAAAACATAGTAGCAACCCAATAATTTTTTTTTAATTATAAAGAAAAATTATTAGCAAATTATTATTTTAATTTTATAAAGAAAAATATTCAGCGAACTGAAATTTACAGAAAATCGAGTAATTTTAATTTATGTATTAACTAATAATACGCGCACGGCGTTGCCCGTGGAATCAACGCCCACAATGACACGAAAAAGTTTAGAAAACAAAATAAAAACAAAAGATACACATTATTGATTTTTAGGAAAACAGTACCAAGTACGTTAATCCAAAACAATATAAAAAAATCGCAACGTGAAAATCATTATTAGACAGCAAGCGAAATATACGAGACAAAGAAACATGTTAAGACACTGGCGAAAATAATTATTGAGTCATTCAGTGACGTCCCCGTACGTTCTTCGCCGCCAACCAATGGAATTGCAACAATGCATTCTGGGAACGGAGAATGTTGCTTTGGTGAATGTCTCGCTGAGAAGATCGGTAACAATAAAAAAAAACTAGGGAAAAATTAATCTTTAAAAAAACGGAAAAAGGTATTTTAACGGTTATTATTTTAAATCCGACAGCAACATTCCAGTTATAAGCTGAAAAAAAATTGAAGTTGATAGCGTTATTAGAACGTCGAATGCAAAAATTTTAAGAAATCTAAATGAAAAATTAACATAAAAGAGACTATTTTTCAAAAATTTCTCAAAATCCAGTAAGTTACATTAGAAATTCAAAACCAACTCCATCAGAAAGAAAATCGTTTTTTTTTTCTTTAAGATCAGGTATCTATTTTCCTTCCCACGATTATCAAAACCGATTTTATTGAGAAATACGCGCAAAAAACTACCCAAAACAACACAAAATATTAAATAAAAAAATTCCTAAATAGATTAAATTTTAAAATTCCGGCTTCGAGGTGCATTGAGTCACCATTAACACTACCTGTGTGTCAAATTTCATGGCTGTAAGTGCGCTAGATTCGTCTAGACCTCGCACACACACACACACACGCAAACATTACCTTTTATAAGTATAGATATTCCATTTAAATGCTACATGAAGAATGTTGAGAACGTGCATTAAAATTCTGAACCGTCTGACATATATATACAATGATACCTGTCCCAGCAACAAATTCTCAAAAATTACATATCAACGTGAAAGCTTCCGACCTACAAAGGATTTAACGGCTACTTAACTCATATACATACAGCTGACAACAATACAGAGACGCACCCTGTCTTCGTGAACAGGCACATTGGCAGGAATGGTGGTGCGCTCCGTGAAATCTACCACCACAGGCCCAGCATCCTCATATGGAGAAAACCAAACCCGAATCGCTCGCAAACCAGGGGCACGCTATGTCGAGACAATCACGTGCCCGTAGTCATCACTCTCCACACAAGACACTTTATTAAAGAAACAATTACAGAAACAAGTAACTATACCCTTCTACAGTCAGGCAGACTGTTTACAAATAAGGGTTTACATAAATTAATCAAATGAAATAGGACACAAAAGATAAGCAAGAACATGATAAAAGATACAAAAAACTCAAACTTTAGATTTGTGGCACGGTTTTACAAACCCAGGACACAATGTCCCTGGTAATCCCAAAGTTTTCTTTGTTATGAAACAAAGTTTCGGGTTGATTAGAATCAAACCTTAGTTTCTTTCTAAGCCTTAAGGTAAGTGGGCAATGGAAAATATAGTGATTTGCGTCTCCCAGTAAGCCGCACGTGCAATTGGGATCCGCTGCCAATCCGAATTTGTGGAAGTAGTAAGGAAACCTGCCATGTCCAGTTAAGAACTGGAGTAAGTATCTGTCCAGGGAATGCTGATGTACTTTTACATTTTTAATATAAAGTGCCGTCTGCCTTCCATTTTTGCTAGCATTCCAGCGCTGCTGCCAGATTTTAACTATCTCATCACGTAACATTTTTCTAACAGTTCCCCTAGAGTTTGGGGACATACAGCTGACATTCGGCGAAATCAGGTGCAGAATCCGTGAATCTCCAATCCAGAAACCGAGACTTTACCACCAAGTAGGGATGGCGGTTATGGCAAAAAAAAAAAAAAAAAAAAACCCTTGGTTTTTTTTTTATCACCTCTGGTATCTCGCACAAATAACCTGTTTTTGAAAAAAAAAATCGGTTTTCGGTTTATTAGAAACAAAGCAACGTTTGTGGACAGAATTTTTTATTAAAAATAATTTACAATAAGTAAGTATTAATACATTAATTAATTAATGTAATAAGTAATGGTTATAAATAAGTAATTATTGCAATAAGTAAGTATTATAGACAAATTTTTTTAAAATCGTTTTCACAAGAAATTAATTCGTTGGCCAATATTTATCATCTAATCTGCTCATAAAGACTCTTTCAGCAATGCGTTGATCCGTGAGTCGACACCTCTCATCGGAAACAACATCATTCACCGTAGATACTAATCTTTCGGAAGCCACAGAACTTCCGACTATAGATAAAAATTTTTTGGCTACAAAAAACAGACGCCATTTGCAGACAAAATTTTTTATTAGTATTGTTTTTGCAGGAAATCAATCCATTGGCCAATATTTATCTGTTCATAAGTACTCTTTCAATAATCCGCCAACCAAGACGCCTCGAGAAAGCGGTTGTCAGTGATGGGCCAAAATGATCAAATTCAAAACTTTATGACTTAGTAAATTTTAGTCTAGGCCAGGAAAAAATTCCGACCTGCCGAAGCATGTGGAAGAAAAAAGAAAAATCTGACCAGCAAAAAAGTGCTCTTTAAGACTCAATCATGACCAGCAAAAAAGTGCTCTTTAAGACTCAATCATGACCATCAAAGACTCTCTATCATGAATCAAGAATACGAGAACGCGTTCACTAGAAATTTATAAAGTGCCGCTCTGGAAGTCACAAGTATACAGAGCCAACAAGAGAAAACCTAAAGACCTATTTTTTCCTTTCCTTTTTTAAATACTGTAACTCACTAGTCCACAATTTTCTGCCCTATATTACGAGTGATCCTCTAATAATGTCCTTCAACACAGAATATGTTACATAAGATGCGGATCACCATAGGAAAATTTTTACAATATTATTTTCATGTATCCAAGCACTATTCCAGATACAAAAAACTATAATTTGACTATTATCTAAATATAGTTTCCAAAATTTAACTCCATTAACTCCTTGAAATTTACATTAACACAATACAAGATACAATTTCCAAACAATTAAAAGACAGCATAGCACACAATATGTTGAACGTTACATGTTTGTTGTTAAAAACAATTAATCCGATTGTGAAGTTCCAGAAATAGAATTCTCTGAATTCCAAATCTCTACATTTAGAAAATTTACCCATATTGACAGTGCACATTTTGAGAAATACCTCTTATAGAATGAGCATCTAGAATTACCATTTTTCCTAAACATTTGGCTATTAACTTTTACAGTCACCAAAATTCAAATTTGGTAAGGCTATAAAAGTTTACATTACAGAAAATAACAAACAGTTCACAGCAAACAATTAAAAGAGAACAGGTGAAAAGCAAAATCAAGAGGAGGGCGCCACACCAGCCACGGACTTAGTCAGGACGTCCTGGATGATAATTTTGAGTCCAATTTTCGCACGTGTATTCAGAATCAATTCTAGAATATCAAGTTGAAAAAAATTTCAGGAAAATACTTTTGTCTAACTTCCCTATAAATCTGGCACCCGTAAACATAATGGGAGACAGTTCCTTGTTCTCGTCCACATTCACAATCTGGAGATTTGCTAAAAATTCTGTGTTGGTGCACAGGGAAGCACCCATGAGTTGCTGGTATCTGGCTTATCAAAAAGTCTCCGTGGCATCTTTTTGTATTTACCTCTGGAAAAAATACCGTGCATGAATCTTGAATTGGGAGAAGACCCCCAGCTTGCTTGCCATTCTTGTAACATGGTCACCTTAAGCTGATTTTTAATCCAGGACTTTGGGATTTTTACCTTGATATCAACATCCTCTTTAGTTGTAGCATTTTTGGCAGATAAATCAGCTAATTCATTTCCATATATACCAACGTGTGCACGAACTTAATTCAGTTTAATTTGTGGGTTAACCAATAAAATTTTTCTTAGCTTCATAATTACTTCTGAAGGATTTTTGTTAGACTCTAGAGCCATCAATACAGATCTGGAGTCCTAAAAAATAACTATTTTTTCTTTAGTCGGACCGACCTTCTCCACTGCCATTTGAATTGCCACTGCCTCAGCAACAAAGACACTTGCTTCATCGTTCAATTGAATTTCCTCCTTCCAAATAATATCTCTAGCATCGTCCAGGCAAACAATGCGAATTTTGATCCATATGTAAATATTTTCTTAAATCTAAAGTTCGGGTCTGAGTCCATACTCCAAGAAATACCACCTTTTTCCCATGTGGAAGAGGTTCAATTTATTTATCAAATCAAAGTCTTGAAAGGAATATTCCTTATCTTTAATATTTAGAGGCATTCCTCTATTGAAAAAATTAAATTTAGGAAGTTCTTTGTCTGCTACAAGATCCAGGGGAACGGATCCAGTCACAACCTGGAGGACTTCCGAGGATACGGTTTTGTAAGTTTTTGCTATTTGAACCAGTGCTACCCTTTGAATTTGAATAAGCTTTTGACTAATTTTAACTGCTTTGTTGAACCAAATTTCAACTCCATATAAAATATATTTTTCTATTGCCACTTTGTAGATTTCTTTTAAAACTTGGGGCTTAATCCCCCAGGTTGCTCTTGAAAATCTATATAGTTTATTTTGCAGGTAATTGACTTTTTCTCTGACCCCCTCCAGATGCGGCCTCCATGCTAATATTTCATCAAATAGCAGACCTAAGTATTTTAATGTCAAGGAATGTTTAATAACTATATGGTTCATTTTCAATCCTGGCACATGAATAATGTCCTTTTTATAAGGGAACATTATAAACTCTGATTTCGTAGGATTTATTTTAAGCTTATATTTGCCCATTATTCCACCACTTTTATTGGGGTCACCAAACTCTCTGTTAATTTATATGAGACCATTCCTGATGACATGGTGAGGATGTCGTCTGAAACACTGTGCATATAATATTCTCTTGTTCATCCATCTGTCTTAAAGGCCTATCGGCAATTAGAAGCCAGAGTACGGGACCTAACCAGGAACCCTGCGGGACTCCTTTTGAATAGTTAAATTCTATATTATTAATGTCATCGTAGATTTTTCTGTTACTGAGAAAGTCTTTTATGACATCAATTAAATATACTGATATTCCATCTTCGAGACAATTTATTAGGTCCTCTCATATTACGCTATTAAATGCGTTGGATATGTCTAGTGATAAAGACAAAATTAGCATTTTTTGGCTTTTGCATTAATAATGAAGTTGTGGAATTTATCAAGAGCTGTCAAGGTTGACATTTTTTTCCGAAACCAAATTGATTTCTATGTAACTTACCTTTGCTTTCCAGTTCATATAATAATTTCTATGCAATAATTTTATCATATTCTTTACCCCAAGTAGGTAAGAGACATATTGGTCTATATGCCGAGACTTCAGTGAGATCCTTTCCCTCTTTTGGTATCAGTAATACCTTTACAATTTTCCAGAAATCTGGAAAAACGCCTTGTCTGTACAATCATTAAACAACTCCGTGAACCAAGCTGGATCAAGAAAGAAGAGTTCTCTGATGACTCCAAGAGTCAAACCATCTGGTCCGGGGGATTTATTTATATCCATATCATCCATGACTGTTTTAACTTCTTCTTGTGTAATAACCGGAAAATTCATATTTATTTTAAACTGCTTTTCAACTATTCCATCTTCACATCTTGGAAAATGATGCTCCAGGACAACCTGAATACTGTCCCTGAAATTCTTTGTGTATTCTCCATTTTCCATCCTTATATTTTTCATTTCCCCAAAGAGACTTACTCTTTCTTTTATTAACTTGTTAAATGCGTCAAACGTGTTGGTCTTCAAAATGCTATCCAAAAATTTCGTGAAGCAGGTTTGTTTCACTAACAGAATTTGACTTGTGTACGTCGCCAATTCTTTTTTATACCTTATTTCCATTTTTTTTCTTAGATCTTGGTCTCTAGTCGCCTGGGATTTTCTCCTTAGCGCTCTAACTTTACTTCTTAATATTTCCAATTCGGTGTTCCACCAAATAGGATTTTCTTGTTTTTTTTTGGTCTATTTCTCTTCCTTGTTTCAAAGCATACATTTGCTAAAATATGATGAATTTCTTTAATCATTTCGTTTAAGTTCTTGTTTGAATCTTTGCAATTAGTTTAACATCTTTCTACACTTTGATTTTGAAATCAAACAAGTTTATGTTTTCCATGGACCAACAGACGCCTAGAGGAAGCGGTTGTCGGTGATCGGCCGAAGATGATGAAATTCAAAGCTTTATGATTTGGTAAATTTTAATCTAGTCGAACCTAAAAACGAGCCTATCTTCCAACCCGGTTTTTGGATTTAAAAAAACCGGTTTAAACCGAGGCAAAAAAAGAACCGAAAAAAACCGGTTAACCAAAACAAAAAAACGGTTTTCTGTTTAAACCGGTAGGATTTTCCTATCCTTACCACCAAACCACCTTTTCTAAACCCGATTCTACTGCAGATACGTCGTGTATGGGGTCTGTTGCGTTTTAAATCACAGGTAGGTGGTCAAACGTTCTCCCGCTGGTGTGGTGGGAAGTTTGGAGCGGGGGGGCAACTCAGGTGTCGTCTCGTCATCTAACAGTGGTTCAAAATTACGAGGTCCTCTCCTAAGACAGCCCTCGTGTTGCTTCAAAACACGACGTTAATATAACGAAACTAAATTAAACCAAGCCATCTCTTCGGCAAGCCAAGCGAACTGAAGACACGAATGAAAGGAAAATGTTTAAATACACTATCTGATCAAAAGTATCCGGATACTTTCGGATTTTCACATTTTTTTAGAATTTCTCCAGAAAGGCTAAACTGACTGCCCTTGAATTTCGACCATGTAAAGTATAGACTCTAACTCACATTTTACAGTGAAAATTCGGTCCTGAGGGCAACTGGGGGGAGGGCACCAGAAAGGGACGAAGGCGAAAATTATTTCGGCTCACCCCGCTTTATAAAAAGCTTATGATGATTTGAAACTTTCATTAATAGTTATGTTTTGATGTGCATAATATTTACATGCATTTTCGTAAACACGTCACAAATATTCGGGAAGATATAAAGGATTTCTTAAAAAATCCCAAATTTTTCGGCGTGTTTTTACTTTCTCGTGTGCGAAGTATACAAAGAGAAAGTATAGTAATCGTCAAAAAATTCGAACTCGAGATTTTGACGAATCTCCACGTTTCAGACCTCCCTGAGTCCGAAAAACACAATTTTGAAATCATGTCTGTCTGTCTGTGAACACGATAACTCGAAAATTATTAGAGCTACGGAGATGAAATTTGGTATGTGATCCTCACACATAATTTGTAGGTTTCTATCAAATTTTGGACAAAATCCGTCTAGGAAAGTGTCTGTTTGTATGTCCGCGGTCATGTGAACACTATAACTCAAAAACTTGAATAGCTAGATGGATAAAATTTGGTACACAGTTTTATCGTCATGAATGTAGGTCCGTATAAAATTTTGGGCCAAATCCGTCAAAAAGAGGCATTCAAATTGCATATTCAATTTCTTTTAATCCGATTCTCATGCGCATGCGTACTGGTAGCAATCTGCTATTGTTGTAAATTTTATTTACAGCAATAAATAATGTTTTCAAAAAAAAAAAAAAAAAAAAAAAAAAAAAAAAAAAAAAAAAAAAAAATTGCCTATTTTATCGCGCCTGCTTCAAAGTAATATTTTTTTGAAACGTGGCAACAGATATTTGATTTCAGGTTTGTTGGTTTGTTTCACTTTCTCGTATACGAAGTATACAAAGAGAAAGTATTGTAATCGTCAAAAAAAAAATTCGAATTCGCGATTTTGACGAATCTCCACTTAGAAAAAGTATACGAGAAAGTTTAGGGGAGACCACTCCCGCTGGTTTGCTTATAACATGCAGAGTAATAATTTTATAGAATTTAATAAAGATTGAACATGCTGAATACCCAGGCATACTTATAAATACAATTCAGAATGTAAATTGCAGTTCGACGATTACTATTCGAAAATTCAAGATTAAAAAATATTCATTTGTGAAAAAACCCTCATCGTTTTGTTCCTCTTAGAGGGAAGCAAAAATTCTGCTCACTGCAATGCTGATATCTTTCTAACTCATATTGATATTTGACTAGAATTTTTACATAAGTTGCCCTACATATCTGACTTTGAAGTTATGAAAGAAAAATTACGCTGTCTAGCGCATGCGTAGTAAAAATTATTTACTACAACTACTCATATTTTCTTTAATATTAAAAGTTTTTATTCCAAATTTTTACACAATGATTCTTTAACATTTTGTCACGTATTCTGTAAGTTTTGTACAATTTAATAGAAAACTCTGCATGTTATAAATAAAACAAATGCGAAAAAATTTGGGATTTTTTAAGAAATCCTTTATATCTTCCCGAATATTTTTGCTGTGTTAATACTATGCACCTCAAACATAACCATTGATGAAAGTCTCAAATCATTATAAGCTTTTTGTAGAACGGGGTGAGCCGAAATAAGTTTCGCCTTCATCCCTTTCTGGTGCCCCCATCCTAATTGCCCTCAGGTCCGAATCTTCACTGTAAAATGTGAGTTAGAGTCTATTCTTTACATGGTCGAAATTCAAGGGCAGTCAGTTTAGCCTTTCAGGAGAAATTCTAAAAAATGTGAAAATCCGAAAGTGTCCGTATACTTTTGATCAGGTAATGTACATTCAAGTGTAGAATACCGGCCGTGCTTTGGTATTGTAAAATTCTGTTTAAACCTTTCCGGGGCAGTGGTCACAGAAGAGGACACCAACTTTAAAATTTTCTTAAAAAATCCCAATCCACTTTGAAACCCGGAAAGATGCACGAAAAGGCAGTTAATAGTACTCCTTTCCGAATGTAGATGGCAGCACAATGAAATTTCGATTTCGAATCGGAAATATTAGAGAATAAAAATGCGAAAATTCCTTGACTCAGAGATAGGAAATTTTTCGAGTTCTTGGCGTTTACAATTTTAGCAAATTTACTCGACAATTTTCCTCCAATATTCTGAAGTTTTAATTTATGATTTTCTTTAGGATTGAAGAATATTTTTTGATTGTATCCAGGGCCTGTATCTAAAGGGATCTTCATATGAGGGGGTGTCCCCAAAGGGGTACCGCCGCCCTCGGAATGATGCAAGTTATTTATTTATTTATTTATTTATTTTTTTGTAGATTCCATGTCTTGACAATAAACTAAACCCATTCATGATGTTTTTCCATCATATTTCAAAACATTTAATGCCTTGCACCGGAAAGGTTTAACAATTAGCAAGCTCTCTGAAATTTTTTTATGGCATATTACTGGCATATAAGCATCGCATGCTTTACTTAAATTTTATTATACTTCCATAATGCACTGTTTATACCTTTTTCAAGGCAGTAACGTAAAACGGCGCAAAAATGAAAAGATGGATAATCGAAATTTTAATAAACAGTTTTGATTATTATAAATTTAATGTCACTAATGCAAATTCATTTAAAAGAGTATTAATTTTAAATTTTTTAAAGATAGTAATAGTATAATACGGAATACATAATACGGAAAATTAATTATTGATTTTTAAAATTAAACATTTATCATAAAAGTGAGAAAAATCGCACCTTTATTGCACAACTTGAGCTAATTATAGATATCTTATACGATTTATGTACATGTAGGTAGGCGTTTAATTAAGAAAATCTTTAATCTTCGTCTGACGTGCTGATTGTCTGCGAGTATTAAGTACATCATTATGATTCGAATTAAGTTCATTAAATCTTTTTACTTTCTCGTATCCGAAGAGAAAGTATTGTAATCGTCAAAAAAATTCGAATTCGAGATTTTGACGAATCTCCACATATTAGACCTCCCTGAGTCCGAAAAACACAATTTTGGAATTATGTCTGTCTGTGTATCTGTGAACACGATAACTCGAAAACTTTTAGAGCTACGGGGATGGAATTTGGTATGTGATCTTTACGCATCATTTGTAGGTTTCTATCAAATTTTGGACAAAATCCGTCTAAGGGTTGTCTGTCTTTCTGTCCGCGTTCATGTGAACACTATAACTCAAAAACTGGAATAGCTAGATTGATAAATTTGGTACACAGTTTTATCGTCATGAATATAGGTCCGTATCAAATTTTGGAGAAAATCCCTCGAAGGGTTGACTGTCTGTCGGACTGTAAATCGCATACTTGCAAAAATTATATCTCCTAAACCCTTTAGCCTAGATAAATAAAAATTGGTACGACGGTTGCTAACATTA
>BGPR01044895.1:0-12483 GCA_013235015.1 Araneus ventricosus | reverse complement strand
AATTTGTGTTTGGTTTTTACATCCTTTTTATTTATTGAATCAAATATTCAGACTTAAAATTTGCTTCAATTTTTGAACTAGATTTATATAAATTTTGCTTGCTTGTGGAAACTAAAAAATCAAAAGCAAAATAGCAAAGCAATTTTACATCGTTAACAGACGGAAATTATGATGAATTTCTCAGAGTAATTGGAAAATATATTTATAATGGGAAAACATTCTGTCCTTCGTTTTTAAACATTAATCACTTCATCTTCAGGGTTGTTATAATTAAAGTTCACTTATTCAGAAAGCTCTAGAGCCTGTTCTATGGATCCAAGCGAAACTCAATTTAACTGGTATATATTACAAGTGAGGCACTCTGTAAAAACCGGAAAAACTAACCAGACTGCGTAAAGTAAACAGATTTTGAAGAATTACGGGAAGCAACTTTATAATATGGTCGACATTATTCCAAAAGGAAAAATTAATATCTAAATTTTTTTGCTTGATTTGTATTCAAATACAGTAAACAGATGAATTAAAAGTTGCATTGGAATTAAAAATATTTTAAAAGCTACTATGACTTGTAGGATGAATATTTTCGATAGATTTGCATCTTTCATGCATATAAAAGCCTTGTTGCTTACTTATTACAGAAATAAAACTATTATTTAATTTACATAACTATCTAATATCTAAAGTTTTTTTAAAAATTTTCTCGGTTCCTCTACACTTTGAGTAAACTAGCTTATCCGAGCCTGAAAACTCGAATGCTCTATTTTAAAATGAAAAAAGTTGTAGGCAATTAACACTAAATCAAGCAATTTTTCTGAAAATCAATCCACTATTCGATAAATATTAGAAAGAACGACAATGGAGGAAGTAAATCGATAAAAAAATTGAAAACCTCACTGTCCCTTCTGATTTGTGACATTGGACGCCATTGGATCAGTAACTAACTTACTAGCAGTTCTGTCAATAGTAGACCTCGCACCCACCCACCCAAATAAAAAAAATCTAAGATTTTTTTCTTCATCGCCTTTTTTAAAAAGCTTATCAAATGTTTTTCTTTGTGAAGACAGCATTGTTTGTAGGGACACCGGACATCATAATTTGACTCTCGAGGAGATATACTGGTGTACAAAAGTTTAGAACAATTTTTATGGTGCAACAAATTTTGAGTTAACATGGATAAAACGGTTCGCGCGCGCAATCTGCTGAATTATCAAAACATCTCTAGCTCTTTTGCTTCGCTTATATTTAGGCCGCATATTGAAATATTTTGAAAAAGATGGCACCAAAAATTCACAGAGAAAAATTGAATCCTTATATTGGTTAATTAAAAATCATCGTCGAGAAAATTTCACTATTAAATAGGCATAAAATTAAAATATTTTTTCTAACTCACTTCGTTAGAAATAAGAAGATGGAATTCAAAATAAATTGGCGATAAATATTAAAATTTGGCAAAAAAAAGCGAAAAGCTGTCGTTGCATAAGATGATTTATGAGGCAAGCGAAATTATCTTGGCGAGAAGCGTCTGATAATTCCATTTAAGCTTAACATTTACAAACGAATTTTTCAAGTTCTTTAAATTGCTTACTGGGCCATATAAGGTATAAAAGTAATGATTTAGATGATGAATGAGTTCAAATATAACAAATATAAATTTAGAACTAAAAGATTACCAAAGATTATAAAAATAGATAACATTTATTTAGCGAAATGCGGATAACGATACATAAAGATTAGTGAACTGTGTTTTTTTACAACTCTGATGTCATAATCTTAATTTTCGGTTGCCACTCCCTCTTGTATTACCAATTAATATAATTTAAATATTACCAATTAATTAGTAACCTTTATTACCAATTAATATAATATATAATTAAAATAATTATTTTATTACCGAATTAAAATAAGAAGAAATAAAACACATACATCGTTTTCTATTGCTTGAAGAAATATTTTTGCCAAATTTGAAGGAAATCGAACAAAACATTTGTTCGTAATCGCGTAACGAACAAATTTACAGACAGACAAAGTGCTGAATGGTGGAGTTAAAACGTAGACCTCACTTCGCTCGGTAAATAAACATGTAGTGAATTACTGTGTAGAAAGTGAATTTTCTCTACAGCGGCCACTGTCAGTCCGAAGGAAATTGGCCGTTCAGAGGGATGGCCGCTATAAAGGGGTTTCATGATTGGACGTATAAAATACTGTGACAAAATCGTCTTGTGGATGTACGTGAATGCAGTCCAACAAGCAGGATTAAAAAAAAAATCTTTTTATTTTACAGGTATTCTAAGCAAAGAAACGTAACACAAGTATTAAAACAGCACTTGTAAAAATTCACAACAGAGATTACCATTTAAATCTCAACACAGCGCTCAAAGGCTTCTGGTTAGCTCACCAGCTTGCTTGCTGATCAAAATCCAACTCACTCACTTGACTTGAGAGCTTGCTTTTATACTTTTCAACAGGAAGTGACGTAATCTCTAAAAAGTTCACGAAGCCAGTAGAAATAGATTGACAGTTCGAAGTCTTTCTAGAAAATTCCTTTTGTTGCCAAAGTCGCCAACTTTGCCGCCATGTCGCCAAAATGGTCACAAAATTTGTCGCCAAGGTCGACAAATTTATCGTCAAGTCGCCACGTTAGTCGCCAAGAATAGCACCTCAGGGAAACAACTTTATAGCTTTTTAACAATACGTATTGAAACAGGAGACTAATTCGATATCTCGGAAAAAGCGAACTCGTCATCATCAAAAGAAAAAAGTATTTTATGCGAAAATTTCTGATTTTCTTTAAGGTGCAATTTGTGTGTACTTGGATCCCTCAACATTTTAGGAGGTAACATTTGTTTCACAATTTCTTTTCTAGTAGGAAAAAAAACCCATACTTGTTTTATCTGTAGTTCTTCATGAATTTCCAATAATATCATCTATTTTTTCTCATGTCTTTTGAGCTGAAACTTTCATTTGCTGATCGCGACTCATATCAGTAGTTTCTTCCTCCGAGTCCGAATCAGCACCTGCGATCTGATTTCCCGTTTTGTTCCTTGAGTGTATGGATCTTTGTTCTTTCTTTCCTGCCTTTTCCTTGGATTACTTTCCTCCCTTTTATCTTAATAAGAGATACACGATCAGAGCGGCGAACATTGAAGTTGAACGGGCGGCAACTCAGAGGGATTCGAGTGACCTTGAATAGAAGGGAGTTTACAATTGTATCTATGGGACAAAAATTCCGTGCCAAACCAAATGGCCGTTGAGGAGGTGACGGCTATGAAAAAGTTGCCGCTTAGAGGACTTTTACTGTATTTAGATTCTTAATAGAGCTTAAAAACAATGAACTAGAAAAATTAGAATAAATTTTTAAAAAACTGATTAAACTTTAAACAAAAACAACAGCAACAAATTTTTAAACAATAAAATTTAGATATTAAAATTTAAACAGTGTTTAAGTCGCTCGCAATTGCAGCTGCAAACCAAAAACAAGGAACAATAGAAATCAATATCATTCAAAGAAAGCCAAAACACCAGGAACACTCAGAGGAAATCGAAAAAGAACAAATAAGGAATCCATTCTAGTCCGTTTTTTCAAGAGCTAAAGAATTTATTCGAAATGGATTCAAATAATAATTGGGAAATTTTTTCTGTAAGAAGCTTGCATTACGCCAAATGTAGTTTCTCTTAGCCCGAAATTTCCCAACA
Source organism: Araneus ventricosus (assembly GCA_013235015.1). NCBI lineage: Eukaryota > Metazoa > Arthropoda > Arachnida > Araneae > Araneidae > Araneus > Araneus ventricosus. The sequence continues at coordinate 8,790 of BGPR01044895.1, read as the reverse complement.
AAAGACAAAGGAGATGTGTACATCAAAACGCATTATCTTAAAAGAAAGAGTAAAACCAAACACAAACATAAAAACGCTGATAAGATTGATACATTTATTAATTCTAATTCTTAAAACTTTTATTTAAATGTCGGCCGGTGAGGAAGATAAAATTATCTGGAAAGAGAGAGTGACATGACTTGTAAAATTCCATCTACGAGGTGACACATTTGAGCTGAGATGGTGGCACCATGGTTCCCTCAGGGAGATCGAACAACTCTGGCGTCAAATCCGCCCAGGTTATTGAATTTTACGTAAGCCAACCAAAGACAGTAGAGAGGGCATGAGGGTATTCGAAACCAGGACAGAAATTAGAAGAGAGTTATTGAGGGTATTGTGACATTTCCAACCGACAAAAGGCCTAGACGACGAGGCCCATTCGCTGAGCAGCAGGGCAGGCCAGCTGACCCTGTGAAGAGAGCGACTTCTTTGAGGAGGCTTAGTTGAACATTGATATATATATAATCCAGATAATTCTCCTCTGTGTTAATTATGCCAAGTAATCAGTTAGAAATAAAAGAGACTCCAGTGGTATGAGTAGGCTTTCAAGGGTAATTTGAGATATGGCGCGAAGGTAGAGCCTTAGGCTCTAAATTTGCACCAGCCAAACTACTAATTTTTATTGCTTAGTAGTGTTACAAATAAACCATTCATTCGGAACATAAATTCGTATTTCGTTTGGGGAAATAACTTTTATCTGTACGATCTTGATCTGATTTCTGTAGAAAAATTAGCAATTAAAAGGAAGCTGGGAAGGAAACTTCTTCAGATTGATATATCTTTAAACACTTTTGTTTAATTTGACTTGCTGCATTTTTCTAAATATGAAATATTGTAATCAAGTTTTGACTCGCTTATTAACATGAGAGAAATTTAAAATTTTGCGAATTTGTCTCTTCCCTATGACAATACACTATTTTAATATTTTCAGTACCAGTAAATCAGTAAATTTAATTAAATTTTGATTCTATTCCAGTGGCAGCATCTGGTAGAGAATTTGGGAAAATTTTAATTTGAAGTTCCCATACTCATAATAATGAATTATAAATTAAAAACTAAACAGTTTAAATTAATTAAAAAGAAAGAAATTTTATTTTTTAGAACAATTATAAAAGTGTGTTTTTGAAAACTGTTCCCACAAAATTTGGTTAAGTAAATCTTGTCAATTCTTTTTTTATTTTTAATGAATTTTTTAAATTTATTCTTGAGGTCTTTTGAGGAGATTGACATATTTCAGCGTATCGCCCTTTATTGCTGTATAAACTAATTTGAACTACTTTTATATGAAAATAAAAAAAACGTAGCAATAGCCGACGTTCTGTTGAAGTTAAGGACAAATCTAGGGCGTTTTCTCAACACAGAGCGAAGAGAAAAAAATAGAAATTCACCTCGATAATCCTTTTGCCTAATCCTTTTAGCTAATCTTACTCTTGGTCACAGTAAATAGCACACGAGACTCATGAAGGTGTTAATAAATATCCCAAGAGACACAGAAAGCCATCATTCATTGAGCATTCTTCCTCAGCAGGAAGCTAATGGATGTTCTTTTGTAAATGCCGTTAATGTCTTCTGAACCTCTTGTGAGTATTCTGCAGAAAATACAGTAAAAACTATAGCAACTTGAGTGATGAAGCGTCAGTTGTCCTAGAAAGCCCATTTGTAACAACAAAAAACAAAGGAACTTTATAATATAAATTTTACAAGGGAGAATCCCATGCTCATAATTCATTTATTCTTGCCTTAATGTCTCATGCTATATTTAGTCGTTGATATTATTAGGAAAACCATTATGTGACTTGGTTACTGATTTCTATTTTAATCCTTATTATAGAAAACATATTCACAAATGCTAACAACTATCAGTTTATAACTGACATGGAGAGTTACTTGAATATAATCCTTATAACCCGAGACTGAAAGTTACAAATTAGGGAACTGTTATCTCAAGATTTGCTGCCAATCCTAAATATACAGAAATGAAAACTTTTTACTCGAAATAAACGGTTCTTCAGCTTTTTAGATATTATCAAGAAAACAATTAAACAACTTGTGTGGTACTGATTTGTATTTTAGTGCTTATGAACTAAAATCTGTTCTTGCCATTTATGCACGCTGATAACCTTCTCACCACAGAATGAATTCGCGCTTTCGGGGTTAGGTGTTTTGTTGGCAGAGTCTCAAATTCGACTCTGAATAGTACATGCACCAGGCATTTTCCCTCTGAGGATTTTACCGTTTCAAGGGCCTAATGGACGTTAACTTGGCGGTTAAGTAGATCAAAACTTCTCTCATTTTCTTCTTATCCTTTTTCATATATGGTGGGTGGGCATTTATTAATCATCATAATAAATAAATGGAATAATGGAAGTAGGATATCATTACCCTTGAAAATCGGGTTCTTCAAAGAGTTAAATATGCATAAAGGTTCTAGCACCATCACTTTAGTGTCCTGTGGAAATTTTCATGGGTTTATTCTGCATTAGTGTTCGCCCACGTCTTCCACTTATACCACTGGGAGGATGTGTGACCCTCGAAGACAACTTTATTTTAAACCAAGGCTTCACACATTGTTGGTTTTAGGTGCAACCGGATCTCAAAACTCTTCTCCTCCTGGAAGATGTGATTTTAGACCAAAACACCGCTAAGAGGTGAAACTAACTTCTTTCGATATTTGCTGGTGGTCTAGAATCGTTTCACTGCGTACTAAGAAAGGCGAATATTTGAGTATTTATTTTTGTACATACACTCTCTAAATCGCAATTATGCATAAAGAAATTTTGTTAAGGAGTTATAGGTCTTTTTATTTATATTTATATTGCAGGGCATTCACAATTGAACACAAACCATCTTTGTTATTCAAGAAATAAAACAATTTATTTCGAAAGAAGTGAGTTAATAGATTCCAGACTTGCAAGAATGTTACAAGTAGTGATAAGAGATTATGAACTGTTCCTTTATGAAATGCTTCACAGTACATATATTCGTACCGAAAGGCTTTATTTTCAAAATCGACTGGCATTTATATACAATATACAGGGTGGCTACTAAGTCCCTTACCACCCCTTTAACTTCCGAATGGCTGCAACTATGTGATAAGAGTGGTGTCGAGGGATGATAAAGTGACTATGCGCTGCTGGATGATACCACTTACAGCGCCACCTGGTGTAAAACGGTGGAGTTAGCGTTATTATCTCTAAAACGGTACGAGATAGAGGATAAATTGAACTAAAAAGTTGTAGAGCATCATTGATTTAATACAAAAAGACACCTTATGGTCATAAATGCTAAAAACAGAATGTTTAAAATGTACATTTGTTTGCTTGTGGCTTTCGAAACTGTGACGTCACAAAACTTGAACGAAAGGAGAAAAGATTATCTTTCAGTCTTTTTGATCATAAATTACAAGCGATACCACTGTTTCACGTTGATGGCTCGTTTTTCGTCCGAACCATAATATTTTCTACTATCGTTCTGGTTTCGTGACGTCACAGTTTCGGAAGCCGCAAACAAACAAATGTGCATTTTAAGCGTTCTGTTTTTAGCATTCATGACCATAACGTATGTTTTTGTACTAAATCGATGATTCTCTACAACTTTGTAATTCATATTTTCCTTCTATTTCGTATCGTTTTAGAGATAATAACGCAAACTCCACCATTTTCCACCAGGTGTCGCTGTAAGTGGTTTCATCTAGTAGTGCATAGTCACTTTACCATACCTAGACACCACTCTTATGAAGATAGCTGCAGCCATTCGGTTGTTAAAGGGGTGGTAAAGGACTTGATTGTGCACCCTGTATATTATTTCCTACCATGCTATTTGCTGTTTCAAACAAATCAATTTTTTTATTTTTAAATTATTTATTATTTGTAGGCGTTTTTTCATTTTATTTTCAAAATGCATTTAAAACTTTTTAATAATTTATAAATAAATGTAATTTTTTATTCTTGAATATTTAAGGACTCGTTGCTTCAATTATATTCTCTCTTTCTTTAGATTATACCATAAATAAGTCGAAATGAAAAAAATTACACAAAAATTACATCAGAAAGACGTCAACAGACAAATTCAAAACTAATGTTACTTTTCAGCTTATTTTCCGGCAAATAAATTTAATCAAGACTAAATATGTCATTTTATTATCTGGTAAAAGAATCAAAAATTAATCTTCTTATAGAAAAAAAGACCAAATCTGAACAAGAAATTCGAGAGTCTGATAAAACTTGTCAAGGGTGTCATGATAAGTAAGGTTAGAAGTTTTGAGTTAAAGCAAAATATGAAAAGTTAATTAATTGAAATAGGACGCTCTTATGGATTAAAGCGAATCGAATTTATTATGCTTCAGGGTGTTATTTTTTTTTCGGGCGACATTTAATATTTTCTTTTGACATTCCGGATTTTTTTTCCTAAACTGCTTTTACTTCAACCGTGAAAATAATTTTATTTGAATTAAAAAGTCGGCTGGCATTCGTTTCAACTTTTTACGCAGGTTTTTAATGTCAAGCTTCAAAAAATATAAGAAAATATTGGCAGGTTGCTTTTTACTTTTTCGTATACGAAGTATACAAAGAGAAAGTATTGTAATCGTCAAAAAATTCGCAGTCGAGATTTTGACGAATCTCCACGTTTTAGACCTCTCTGAGTCCGAAAACCATAATTTTGGAATTATGTCTGTCTGTGTGATTGTATGTCTGTGTGTCTGTAAACACGATAACTCGAAAACTATTAAAGATACATCGATTAAATTTGTTATGTGATCTTTACACATTATTTGTAGGTTTCTATCAAATTTTAGACAAAATCCATCTGCGGGAAGTCTGTATGCCTGCCTTATAGTGTTCGCAAAAACTTGAATAGCTAGATGGATAAAATTTGGTACACAGTTTTATCATCATCAATTTAGGTCTGTATCAAATTTTGGACCTAGTCCGTCGAAGGGCTGAATGTCTGTCGGTCTACATAATCGCATATTTTTAAGCGCAAAAACTTCTTAACAAAATTACTTAGCTAAATGAAATTTCGTATGTGGCCTTACCTTAATGTTAGATTTGTGTCCATCGGTTAAAAAAGGGCGTTCAAATTGCATAATTAATTTTTCTAATCCGATTCTCCATGCTCATGCATACTGGTAGCAATCTTTGCACGCGAAAGCTGTTGAGAGAATTACGTCAATCCTACGTTGTCCTTGAGCCGGCAAGTGTGGAACCTAGCAGTGTGTGATAGATGCGTTTTAATCGGTACGCATCACTTTGAATTTGATTCTTTACCTGAATATTTTACAATCACTATAATCTACAATGAAAAACCTTCTGATAGTCATTGGATTCTGGGCTACAGTAGCTCCGAATTTTTTTATCCAAGCGGGGGAGGGGGAACAGCACCTTTTTGGGGAAGTATACTAGAAAGTTTAGAGGAGACCACTCCCGCTGGTTTTTATCCGAATGCCGATATGGAGAGTATTAAAATTGATGAATAGAGCATGGATTGAATTAGATGTAACATATATAGAAAGATCGAAGAAGGGAAATTTAATTTGCTATCATTGGAAAGCCATATCAAATTAGCAAACATAACCAATGACCTTTGGATTAAACTGTCAATGTTCGATAAAGGCAATCAAAGTAAAAAGAAAATACAAAGTTTCCAATATTATACTGTTCACATTTCCTGATATTCTTAGTCCATGTTTTGGGAAGCTGTAAAACCAAAAATATCCAGTATGTGTTTTAGAAGTTTTGCTGATTTCCCTCCACTTGAACACAACTGTGGTTTAATTTCCCCCTAATTTATTTCCTAATTCTAGACGCTCCCTTAGCTTTTATCTGGTTACTATGGATATGGTCAGGTTCCTTTCAAAATTCTTTCTGTAAGCTATTGCTCTATTACCCCGCAAGGACGCGAGTTCCTTACACTTACTCGAGGACGCGCGTTCCTTACACTTGCTCGAGGACGCGAGTTCCTTACACTTACTCGAGGAAGCGCGTTCCTTACGCTTACTCGAGGACGCGAGGTCCTTACACGTACTCGAGGACGCGAGTTCCTTACGCTTACTCGAGGACGCGCGTTCCTTACACTTGCTCGAGGACGCGAGTTCCTTACGCTTACTCGAGGAAGCGCGTTCCTTACACTTACTCGAGAACGCGAGTTCCTTACACTTACTCGAGGACGCGCGGTCCTTACACTTACTCGAGGACGCGCATCGGGCCTGTCAGGCCCGGGTACTGTTTTTCCAACAAAACGCGCAGATAATTGCCTGTACTTTAATAGAAAACATTGGTTGCAGTAATGTATGGATTATGATTGTTAATAAAATAATTTTTAGATCAAGCTCTTCTAGGGAGCGCAATTAATTGAAGAAAATTGATGAATGCCTGTATTTACAAGGTATTTATGAAAATGCTGGCTTTCCAGTCCAAAATTACTTGAATTTTCCTGGATATAAGTATTAATGCATCATCTGTATCATTTCAAGGTAACATTGACAACACAACAGTAAACAAATTTGTCTCGAAGGCAGAGACAGTGCGGGAAGTAAAAAAAGTTATGTGCGGCCCGTCTTGTGCGGTTAATGACAGGGGAGCAAAAAGAATGCGTCCGGACAGTGCGGAGTTTGCGGACGGAATTATACGTTGAAAATAAACAATAAACATACTAGTAGCGCCGCCTAGCGGAGGCGGTAAATTAAGCAAGCACGGAAACAAACAATACAATATACACTAATTTCGAATTAAAATACAATAAAATAATAGAATATAAATGTAATAAACTAAAGCATGCAGAACACAAAAATACACAAAAGAAAAATAAAATAAGCAAAAGGATGGGGAACATTCCTAAAATCGAATAAGGTAAACACTATCGAAACACTTTTCAGATAAAATTTGCTAGGATGAGCAATGATTTTCATAATTTGAATCATCTTTCTATCTGTAATTGTAAGAGGTTGGGGGTGATTATCCCCCCCCCACAAAGTGAAGAAATCTTTCAGAGATTTATCCGAAGCCGTGTCATTAGAACTACTACAATAAGTAGTCTCCCCAAATGGTATCTACCTAAAATTAAAAATATTCTGAGAGTGATTAGAATGGGTTGCAAGGGTAGGAATTGGTGGTTGAATTTGTTTTCAGAAAAAAATCGAATCGTAACGAGGGCCATTTAGAGTGCGAAGAGAAGAAATAGGTTTCGGATTGACATGCAAAAAGAGAAAAATGATTGATGATCCTTTTTCCGAGGACGAGTTTCTATAGTGAAAGAATTGCTGCACAGATTTCCCAGTAATTTAGTCTATTTTTCAGGAGCCCGCCTTTGTGGTGAATGCCGGTTGGTTATTAATATTTTGCACTTCATGACTTATTGTTGGCATGTCATGAGTGTAAATTGCAGAGTAACGCAGATACCAGGCAGTTTAAAATACAAAATAGCTTTAATCCAGTTTACTTTAAAAAATAAAGACATGCTGCTGTCTTGCAGCTTACACACTCACTGACAGCCATCCATTCGACTGCTATACTGCTGCTTAAAAACACAAATGAACAATATATATAGATTGTAACAACCAATCAACTTAGACTAGTGCCGTAACTTCGGCTACGTCACGAAATAAACCAATGAGATGCGTTTCATTCAGTGACTGAACAAGTTCATTTGAATTCCAACACTTATGTTTCTTTTCGTTTTAACTCTTTAATCCCTATTCGAGTTTTTCTTCAATTTCCTTTAAAACCGGTACGTTTTGGGAAAAAGGGACATGAACTGGACTCTCCCAACCTGGGTGGTCATTTACCCCACCCCCTTCTATAACCTTCCCTTAAGGCGCATGAGTCTGGGGGTCGGTTGCACCCGTGACAACAGCTGTCAATGAAATCGAGGTCCGATTTGCACCGGAATTCTAATCTAATAATAAGATGCATACTCCTAATCTTATAAGCCAATGAGGAGGAATTTCTTATCAACGAATGGGGGAGAGATTCTTATCAGCGATTAGCTTCTTCAATTGTGTGCAAGTTGTCGGAACATCGTTTAATAGGCTTGGAATGAAAGTTAGAAGGTAGGGTACCGTCTTCGTCACCTGACTCCGTTTAATAATTACGACGTTCATCCAAAATAAGCCTTATGGAACCATTAGTGCAATCAAATGCAAGAAAGGAACAGAGGATATATAAAATTACCTCTTTACCCCATCATTTCTGCGTTGCAACTCGCCCGCTCCCGCAGGTTTTCCTCAGGTGCAACTCGCCTCTGGATTAAAAGTCCTCAGCGGTGAAACTCGCCCCTTTCCCCAGCCGTCGGGGAAAACTAACCAACCGCCGCGCATGGAAATGGGCTGAGGTTGGAAGGATAATTGGACCCCCTACCGCGCTTATCTCCAAAGCGATCTCAGAACCTCACCTCCCCTCAAAAGAAACCAACCGCCTCAGACCGGCCTTCGTCGCTGTTAAGGGAAAACTTTTACACCGCCTTGCTCGATGTGGGAGGGTTAAGAGATCCTCTATGTCAATGCGTAATCGAATATCAAATGGCATTAAGTTACTTTCCTTATCCATCGCCGAAGCAAGTAATTTCTGTTGGCATTACTTAGATTTCAATATCAATTAAAACAAATCCAAACAGAAAAATATATTTAGAGAAAGTGAAATAAATAAATCTAATTTGAATAAAAACTGGATGCGAGTGGTAGTAAGAAACAGTGAAAAAAAATTAGGTAGCACTCTAATATCTTGAATCCAAGATGTAACCAAACTGGTTTTTCCA
>BGPR01044894.1:0-12483 GCA_013235015.1 Araneus ventricosus | reverse complement strand
AATTTGTGTTTGGTTTTTACATCCTTTTTATTTATTGAATCAAATATTCAGACTTAAAATTTGCTTCAATTTTTGAACTAGATTTATATAAATTTTGCTTGCTTGTGGAAACTAAAAAATCAAAAGCAAAATAGCAAAGCAATTTTACATCGTTAACAGACGGAAATTATGATGAATTTCTCAGAGTAATTGGAAAATATATTTATAATGGGAAAACATTCTGTCCTTCGTTTTTAAACATTAATCACTTCATCTTCAGGGTTGTTATAATTAAAGTTCACTTATTCAGAAAGCTCTAGAGCCTGTTCTATGGATCCAAGCGAAACTCAATTTAACTGGTATATATTACAAGTGAGGCACTCTGTAAAAACCGGAAAAACTAACCAGACTGCGTAAAGTAAACAGATTTTGAAGAATTACGGGAAGCAACTTTATAATATGGTCGACATTATTCCAAAAGGAAAAATTAATATCTAAATTTTTTTGCTTGATTTGTATTCAAATACAGTAAACAGATGAATTAAAAGTTGCATTGGAATTAAAAATATTTTAAAAGCTACTATGACTTGTAGGATGAATATTTTCGATAGATTTGCATCTTTCATGCATATAAAAGCCTTGTTGCTTACTTATTACAGAAATAAAACTATTATTTAATTTACATAACTATCTAATATCTAAAGTTTTTTTAAAAATTTTCTCGGTTCCTCTACACTTTGAGTAAACTAGCTTATCCGAGCCTGAAAACTCGAATGCTCTATTTTAAAATGAAAAAAGTTGTAGGCAATTAACACTAAATCAAGCAATTTTTCTGAAAATCAATCCACTATTCGATAAATATTAGAAAGAACGACAATGGAGGAAGTAAATCGATAAAAAAATTGAAAACCTCACTGTCCCTTCTGATTTGTGACATTGGACGCCATTGGATCAGTAACTAACTTACTAGCAGTTCTGTCAATAGTAGACCTCGCACCCACCCACCCAAATAAAAAAAATCTAAGATTTTTTTCTTCATCGCCTTTTTTAAAAAGCTTATCAAATGTTTTTCTTTGTGAAGACAGCATTGTTTGTAGGGACACCGGACATCATAATTTGACTCTCGAGGAGATATACTGGTGTACAAAAGTTTAGAACAATTTTTATGGTGCAACAAATTTTGAGTTAACATGGATAAAACGGTTCGCGCGCGCAATCTGCTGAATTATCAAAACATCTCTAGCTCTTTTGCTTCGCTTATATTTAGGCCGCATATTGAAATATTTTGAAAAAGATGGCACCAAAAATTCACAGAGAAAAATTGAATCCTTATATTGGTTAATTAAAAATCATCGTCGAGAAAATTTCACTATTAAATAGGCATAAAATTAAAATATTTTTTCTAACTCACTTCGTTAGAAATAAGAAGATGGAATTCAAAATAAATTGGCGATAAATATTAAAATTTGGCAAAAAAAAGCGAAAAGCTGTCGTTGCATAAGATGATTTATGAGGCAAGCGAAATTATCTTGGCGAGAAGCGTCTGATAATTCCATTTAAGCTTAACATTTACAAACGAATTTTTCAAGTTCTTTAAATTGCTTACTGGGCCATATAAGGTATAAAAGTAATGATTTAGATGATGAATGAGTTCAAATATAACAAATATAAATTTAGAACTAAAAGATTACCAAAGATTATAAAAATAGATAACATTTATTTAGCGAAATGCGGATAACGATACATAAAGATTAGTGAACTGTGTTTTTTTACAACTCTGATGTCATAATCTTAATTTTCGGTTGCCACTCCCTCTTGTATTACCAATTAATATAATTTAAATATTACCAATTAATTAGTAACCTTTATTACCAATTAATATAATATATAATTAAAATAATTATTTTATTACCGAATTAAAATAAGAAGAAATAAAACACATACATCGTTTTCTATTGCTTGAAGAAATATTTTTGCCAAATTTGAAGGAAATCGAACAAAACATTTGTTCGTAATCGCGTAACGAACAAATTTACAGACAGACAAAGTGCTGAATGGTGGAGTTAAAACGTAGACCTCACTTCGCTCGGTAAATAAACATGTAGTGAATTACTGTGTAGAAAGTGAATTTTCTCTACAGCGGCCACTGTCAGTCCGAAGGAAATTGGCCGTTCAGAGGGATGGCCGCTATAAAGGGGTTTCATGATTGGACGTATAAAATACTGTGACAAAATCGTCTTGTGGATGTACGTGAATGCAGTCCAACAAGCAGGATTAAAAAAAAAATCTTTTTATTTTACAGGTATTCTAAGCAAAGAAACGTAACACAAGTATTAAAACAGCACTTGTAAAAATTCACAACAGAGATTACCATTTAAATCTCAACACAGCGCTCAAAGGCTTCTGGTTAGCTCACCAGCTTGCTTGCTGATCAAAATCCAACTCACTCACTTGACTTGAGAGCTTGCTTTTATACTTTTCAACAGGAAGTGACGTAATCTCTAAAAAGTTCACGAAGCCAGTAGAAATAGATTGACAGTTCGAAGTCTTTCTAGAAAATTCCTTTTGTTGCCAAAGTCGCCAACTTTGCCGCCATGTCGCCAAAATGGTCACAAAATTTGTCGCCAAGGTCGACAAATTTATCGTCAAGTCGCCACGTTAGTCGCCAAGAATAGCACCTCAGGGAAACAACTTTATAGCTTTTTAACAATACGTATTGAAACAGGAGACTAATTCGATATCTCGGAAAAAGCGAACTCGTCATCATCAAAAGAAAAAAGTATTTTATGCGAAAATTTCTGATTTTCTTTAAGGTGCAATTTGTGTGTACTTGGATCCCTCAACATTTTAGGAGGTAACATTTGTTTCACAATTTCTTTTCTAGTAGGAAAAAAAACCCATACTTGTTTTATCTGTAGTTCTTCATGAATTTCCAATAATATCATCTATTTTTTCTCATGTCTTTTGAGCTGAAACTTTCATTTGCTGATCGCGACTCATATCAGTAGTTTCTTCCTCCGAGTCCGAATCAGCACCTGCGATCTGATTTCCCGTTTTGTTCCTTGAGTGTATGGATCTTTGTTCTTTCTTTCCTGCCTTTTCCTTGGATTACTTTCCTCCCTTTTATCTTAATAAGAGATACACGATCAGAGCGGCGAACATTGAAGTTGAACGGGCGGCAACTCAGAGGGATTCGAGTGACCTTGAATAGAAGGGAGTTTACAATTGTATCTATGGGACAAAAATTCCGTGCCAAACCAAATGGCCGTTGAGGAGGTGACGGCTATGAAAAAGTTGCCGCTTAGAGGACTTTTACTGTATTTAGATTCTTAATAGAGCTTAAAAACAATGAACTAGAAAAATTAGAATAAATTTTTAAAAAACTGATTAAACTTTAAACAAAAACAACAGCAACAAATTTTTAAACAATAAAATTTAGATATTAAAATTTAAACAGTGTTTAAGTCGCTCGCAATTGCAGCTGCAAACCAAAAACAAGGAACAATAGAAATCAATATCATTCAAAGAAAGCCAAAACACCAGGAACACTCAGAGGAAATCGAAAAAGAACAAATAAGGAATCCATTCTAGTCCGTTTTTTCAAGAGCTAAAGAATTTATTCGAAATGGATTCAAATAATAATTGGGAAATTTTTTCTGTAAGAAGCTTGCATTACGCCAAATGTAGTTTCTCTTAGCCCGAAATTTCCCAACAAAAGACAAAGGAGATGTGTACATCAAAACGCATTATCTTAAAAGAAAGAGTAAAACCAAACACAAACATAAAAACGCTGATAAGATTGATACATTTATTAATTCTAATTCTTAAAACTTTTATTTAAATGTCGGCCGGTGAGGAAGATAAAATTATCTGGAAAGAGAGAGTGACATGACTTGTAAAATTCCATCTACGAGGTGACACATTTGAGCTGAGATGGTGGCACCATGGTTCCCTCAGGGAGATCGAACAACTCTGGCGTCAAATCCGCCCAGGTTATTGAATTTTACGTAAGCCAACCAAAGACAGTAGAGAGGGCATGAGGGTATTCGAAACCAGGACAGAAATTAGAAGAGAGTTATTGAGGGTATTGTGACATTTCCAACCGACAAAAGGCCTAGACGACGAGGCCCATTCGCTGAGCAGCAGGGCAGGCCAGCTGACCCTGTGAAGAGAGCGACTTCTTTGAGGAGGCTTAGTTGAACATTGATATATATATAATCCAGATAATTCTCCTCTGTGTTAATTATGCCAAGTAATCAGTTAGAAATAAAAGAGACTCCAGTGGTATGAGTAGGCTTTCAAGGGTAATTTGAGATATGGCGCGAAGGTAGAGCCTTAGGCTCTAAATTTGCACCAGCCAAACTACTAATTTTTATTGCTTAGTAGTGTTACAAATAAACCATTCATTCGGAACATAAATTCGTATTTCGTTTGGGGAAATAACTTTTATCTGTACGATCTTGATCTGATTTCTGTAGAAAAATTAGCAATTAAAAGGAAGCTGGGAAGGAAACTTCTTCAGATTGATATATCTTTAAACACTTTTGTTTAATTTGACTTGCTGCATTTTTCTAAATATGAAATATTGTAATCAAGTTTTGACTCGCTTATTAACATGAGAGAAATTTAAAATTTTGCGAATTTGTCTCTTCCCTATGACAATACACTATTTTAATATTTTCAGTACCAGTAAATCAGTAAATTTAATTAAATTTTGATTCTATTCCAGTGGCAGCATCTGGTAGAGAATTTGGGAAAATTTTAATTTGAAGTTCCCATACTCATAATAATGAATTATAAATTAAAAACTAAACAGTTTAAATTAATTAAAAAGAAAGAAATTTTATTTTTTAGAACAATTATAAAAGTGTGTTTTTGAAAACTGTTCCCACAAAATTTGGTTAAGTAAATCTTGTCAATTCTTTTTTTATTTTTAATGAATTTTTTAAATTTATTCTTGAGGTCTTTTGAGGAGATTGACATATTTCAGCGTATCGCCCTTTATTGCTGTATAAACTAATTTGAACTACTTTTATATGAAAATAAAAAAAACGTAGCAATAGCCGACGTTCTGTTGAAGTTAAGGACAAATCTAGGGCGTTTTCTCAACACAGAGCGAAGAGAAAAAAATAGAAATTCACCTCGATAATCCTTTTGCCTAATCCTTTTAGCTAATCTTACTCTTGGTCACAGTAAATAGCACACGAGACTCATGAAGGTGTTAATAAATATCCCAAGAGACACAGAAAGCCATCATTCATTGAGCATTCTTCCTCAGCAGGAAGCTAATGGATGTTCTTTTGTAAATGCCGTTAATGTCTTCTGAACCTCTTGTGAGTATTCTGCAGAAAATACAGTAAAAACTATAGCAACTTGAGTGATGAAGCGTCAGTTGTCCTAGAAAGCCCATTTGTAACAACAAAAAACAAAGGAACTTTATAATATAAATTTTACAAGGGAGAATCCCATGCTCATAATTCATTTATTCTTGCCTTAATGTCTCATGCTATATTTAGTCGTTGATATTATTAGGAAAACCATTATGTGACTTGGTTACTGATTTCTATTTTAATCCTTATTATAGAAAACATATTCACAAATGCTAACAACTATCAGTTTATAACTGACATGGAGAGTTACTTGAATATAATCCTTATAACCCGAGACTGAAAGTTACAAATTAGGGAACTGTTATCTCAAGATTTGCTGCCAATCCTAAATATACAGAAATGAAAACTTTTTACTCGAAATAAACGGTTCTTCAGCTTTTTAGATATTATCAAGAAAACAATTAAACAACTTGTGTGGTACTGATTTGTATTTTAGTGCTTATGAACTAAAATCTGTTCTTGCCATTTATGCACGCTGATAACCTTCTCACCACAGAATGAATTCGCGCTTTCGGGGTTAGGTGTTTTGTTGGCAGAGTCTCAAATTCGACTCTGAATAGTACATGCACCAGGCATTTTCCCTCTGAGGATTTTACCGTTTCAAGGGCCTAATGGACGTTAACTTGGCGGTTAAGTAGATCAAAACTTCTCTCATTTTCTTCTTATCCTTTTTCATATATGGTGGGTGGGCATTTATTAATCATCATAATAAATAAATGGAATAATGGAAGTAGGATATCATTACCCTTGAAAATCGGGTTCTTCAAAGAGTTAAATATGCATAAAGGTTCTAGCACCATCACTTTAGTGTCCTGTGGAAATTTTCATGGGTTTATTCTGCATTAGTGTTCGCCCACGTCTTCCACTTATACCACTGGGAGGATGTGTGACCCTCGAAGACAACTTTATTTTAAACCAAGGCTTCACACATTGTTGGTTTTAGGTGCAACCGGATCTCAAAACTCTTCTCCTCCTGGAAGATGTGATTTTAGACCAAAACACCGCTAAGAGGTGAAACTAACTTCTTTCGATATTTGCTGGTGGTCTAGAATCGTTTCACTGCGTACTAAGAAAGGCGAATATTTGAGTATTTATTTTTGTACATACACTCTCTAAATCGCAATTATGCATAAAGAAATTTTGTTAAGGAGTTATAGGTCTTTTTATTTATATTTATATTGCAGGGCATTCACAATTGAACACAAACCATCTTTGTTATTCAAGAAATAAAACAATTTATTTCGAAAGAAGTGAGTTAATAGATTCCAGACTTGCAAGAATGTTACAAGTAGTGATAAGAGATTATGAACTGTTCCTTTATGAAATGCTTCACAGTACATATATTCGTACCGAAAGGCTTTATTTTCAAAATCGACTGGCATTTATATACAATATACAGGGTGGCTACTAAGTCCCTTACCACCCCTTTAACTTCCGAATGGCTGCAACTATGTGATAAGAGTGGTGTCGAGGGATGATAAAGTGACTATGCGCTGCTGGATGATACCACTTACAGCGCCACCTGGTGTAAAACGGTGGAGTTAGCGTTATTATCTCTAAAACGGTACGAGATAGAGGATAAATTGAACTAAAAAGTTGTAGAGCATCATTGATTTAATACAAAAAGACACCTTATGGTCATAAATGCTAAAAACAGAATGTTTAAAATGTACATTTGTTTGCTTGTGGCTTTCGAAACTGTGACGTCACAAAACTTGAACGAAAGGAGAAAAGATTATCTTTCAGTCTTTTTGATCATAAATTACAAGCGATACCACTGTTTCACGTTGATGGCTCGTTTTTCGTCCGAACCATAATATTTTCTACTATCGTTCTGGTTTCGTGACGTCACAGTTTCGGAAGCCGCAAACAAACAAATGTGCATTTTAAGCGTTCTGTTTTTAGCATTCATGACCATAACGTATGTTTTTGTACTAAATCGATGATTCTCTACAACTTTGTAATTCATATTTTCCTTCTATTTCGTATCGTTTTAGAGATAATAACGCAAACTCCACCATTTTCCACCAGGTGTCGCTGTAAGTGGTTTCATCTAGTAGTGCATAGTCACTTTACCATACCTAGACACCACTCTTATGAAGATAGCTGCAGCCATTCGGTTGTTAAAGGGGTGGTAAAGGACTTGATTGTGCACCCTGTATATTATTTCCTACCATGCTATTTGCTGTTTCAAACAAATCAATTTTTTTATTTTTAAATTATTTATTATTTGTAGGCGTTTTTTCATTTTATTTTCAAAATGCATTTAAAACTTTTTAATAATTTATAAATAAATGTAATTTTTTATTCTTGAATATTTAAGGACTCGTTGCTTCAATTATATTCTCTCTTTCTTTAGATTATACCATAAATAAGTCGAAATGAAAAAAATTACACAAAAATTACATCAGAAAGACGTCAACAGACAAATTCAAAACTAATGTTACTTTTCAGCTTATTTTCCGGCAAATAAATTTAATCAAGACTAAATATGTCATTTTATTATCTGGTAAAAGAATCAAAAATTAATCTTCTTATAGAAAAAAAGACCAAATCTGAACAAGAAATTCGAGAGTCTGATAAAACTTGTCAAGGGTGTCATGATAAGTAAGGTTAGAAGTTTTGAGTTAAAGCAAAATATGAAAAGTTAATTAATTGAAATAGGACGCTCTTATGGATTAAAGCGAATCGAATTTATTATGCTTCAGGGTGTTATTTTTTTTTCGGGCGACATTTAATATTTTCTTTTGACATTCCGGATTTTTTTTCCTAAACTGCTTTTACTTCAACCGTGAAAATAATTTTATTTGAATTAAAAAGTCGGCTGGCATTCGTTTCAACTTTTTACGCAGGTTTTTAATGTCAAGCTTCAAAAAATATAAGAAAATATTGGCAGGTTGCTTTTTACTTTTTCGTATACGAAGTATACAAAGAGAAAGTATTGTAATCGTCAAAAAATTCGCAGTCGAGATTTTGACGAATCTCCACGTTTTAGACCTCTCTGAGTCCGAAAACCATAATTTTGGAATTATGTCTGTCTGTGTGATTGTATGTCTGTGTGTCTGTAAACACGATAACTCGAAAACTATTAAAGATACATCGATTAAATTTGTTATGTGATCTTTACACATTATTTGTAGGTTTCTATCAAATTTTAGACAAAATCCATCTGCGGGAAGTCTGTATGCCTGCCTTATAGTGTTCGCAAAAACTTGAATAGCTAGATGGATAAAATTTGGTACACAGTTTTATCATCATCAATTTAGGTCTGTATCAAATTTTGGACCTAGTCCGTCGAAGGGCTGAATGTCTGTCGGTCTACATAATCGCATATTTTTAAGCGCAAAAACTTCTTAACAAAATTACTTAGCTAAATGAAATTTCGTATGTGGCCTTACCTTAATGTTAGATTTGTGTCCATCGGTTAAAAAAGGGCGTTCAAATTGCATAATTAATTTTTCTAATCCGATTCTCCATGCTCATGCATACTGGTAGCAATCTTTGCACGCGAAAGCTGTTGAGAGAATTACGTCAATCCTACGTTGTCCTTGAGCCGGCAAGTGTGGAACCTAGCAGTGTGTGATAGATGCGTTTTAATCGGTACGCATCACTTTGAATTTGATTCTTTACCTGAATATTTTACAATCACTATAATCTACAATGAAAAACCTTCTGATAGTCATTGGATTCTGGGCTACAGTAGCTCCGAATTTTTTTATCCAAGCGGGGGAGGGGGAACAGCACCTTTTTGGGGAAGTATACTAGAAAGTTTAGAGGAGACCACTCCCGCTGGTTTTTATCCGAATGCCGATATGGAGAGTATTAAAATTGATGAATAGAGCATGGATTGAATTAGATGTAACATATATAGAAAGATCGAAGAAGGGAAATTTAATTTGCTATCATTGGAAAGCCATATCAAATTAGCAAACATAACCAATGACCTTTGGATTAAACTGTCAATGTTCGATAAAGGCAATCAAAGTAAAAAGAAAATACAAAGTTTCCAATATTATACTGTTCACATTTCCTGATATTCTTAGTCCATGTTTTGGGAAGCTGTAAAACCAAAAATATCCAGTATGTGTTTTAGAAGTTTTGCTGATTTCCCTCCACTTGAACACAACTGTGGTTTAATTTCCCCCTAATTTATTTCCTAATTCTAGACGCTCCCTTAGCTTTTATCTGGTTACTATGGATATGGTCAGGTTCCTTTCAAAATTCTTTCTGTAAGCTATTGCTCTATTACCCCGCAAGGACGCGAGTTCCTTACACTTACTCGAGGACGCGCGTTCCTTACACTTGCTCGAGGACGCGAGTTCCTTACACTTACTCGAGGAAGCGCGTTCCTTACGCTTACTCGAGGACGCGAGGTCCTTACACGTACTCGAGGACGCGAGTTCCTTACGCTTACTCGAGGACGCGCGTTCCTTACACTTGCTCGAGGACGCGAGTTCCTTACGCTTACTCGAGGAAGCGCGTTCCTTACACTTACTCGAGAACGCGAGTTCCTTACACTTACTCGAGGACGCGCGGTCCTTACACTTACTCGAGGACGCGCATCGGGCCTGTCAGGCCCGGGTACTGTTTTTCCAACAAAACGCGCAGATAATTGCCTGTACTTTAATAGAAAACATTGGTTGCAGTAATGTATGGATTATGATTGTTAATAAAATAATTTTTAGATCAAGCTCTTCTAGGGAGCGCAATTAATTGAAGAAAATTGATGAATGCCTGTATTTACAAGGTATTTATGAAAATGCTGGCTTTCCAGTCCAAAATTACTTGAATTTTCCTGGATATAAGTATTAATGCATCATCTGTATCATTTCAAGGTAACATTGACAACACAACAGTAAACAAATTTGTCTCGAAGGCAGAGACAGTGCGGGAAGTAAAAAAAGTTATGTGCGGCCCGTCTTGTGCGGTTAATGACAGGGGAGCAAAAAGAATGCGTCCGGACAGTGCGGAGTTTGCGGACGGAATTATACGTTGAAAATAAACAATAAACATACTAGTAGCGCCGCCTAGCGGAGGCGGTAAATTAAGCAAGCACGGAAACAAACAATACAATATACACTAATTTCGAATTAAAATACAATAAAATAATAGAATATAAATGTAATAAACTAAAGCATGCAGAACACAAAAATACACAAAAGAAAAATAAAATAAGCAAAAGGATGGGGAACATTCCTAAAATCGAATAAGGTAAACACTATCGAAACACTTTTCAGATAAAATTTGCTAGGATGAGCAATGATTTTCATAATTTGAATCATCTTTCTATCTGTAATTGTAAGAGGTTGGGGGTGATTATCCCCCCCCCACAAAGTGAAGAAATCTTTCAGAGATTTATCCGAAGCCGTGTCATTAGAACTACTACAATAAGTAGTCTCCCCAAATGGTATCTACCTAAAATTAAAAATATTCTGAGAGTGATTAGAATGGGTTGCAAGGGTAGGAATTGGTGGTTGAATTTGTTTTCAGAAAAAAATCGAATCGTAACGAGGGCCATTTAGAGTGCGAAGAGAAGAAATAGGTTTCGGATTGACATGCAAAAAGAGAAAAATGATTGATGATCCTTTTTCCGAGGACGAGTTTCTATAGTGAAAGAATTGCTGCACAGATTTCCCAGTAATTTAGTCTATTTTTCAGGAGCCCGCCTTTGTGGTGAATGCCGGTTGGTTATTAATATTTTGCACTTCATGACTTATTGTTGGCATGTCATGAGTGTAAATTGCAGAGTAACGCAGATACCAGGCAGTTTAAAATACAAAATAGCTTTAATCCAGTTTACTTTAAAAAATAAAGACATGCTGCTGTCTTGCAGCTTACACACTCACTGACAGCCATCCATTCGACTGCTATACTGCTGCTTAAAAACACAAATGAACAATATATATAGATTGTAACAACCAATCAACTTAGACTAGTGCCGTAACTTCGGCTACGTCACGAAATAAACCAATGAGATGCGTTTCATTCAGTGACTGAACAAGTTCATTTGAATTCCAACACTTATGTTTCTTTTCGTTTTAACTCTTTAATCCCTATTCGAGTTTTTCTTCAATTTCCTTTAAAACCGGTACGTTTTGGGAAAAAGGGACATGAACTGGACTCTCCCAACCTGGGTGGTCATTTACCCCACCCCCTTCTATAACCTTCCCTTAAGGCGCATGAGTCTGGGGGTCGGTTGCACCCGTGACAACAGCTGTCAATGAAATCGAGGTCCGATTTGCACCGGAATTCTAATCTAATAATAAGATGCATACTCCTAATCTTATAAGCCAATGAGGAGGAATTTCTTATCAACGAATGGGGGAGAGATTCTTATCAGCGATTAGCTTCTTCAATTGTGTGCAAGTTGTCGGAACATCGTTTAATAGGCTTGGAATGAAAGTTAGAAGGTAGGGTACCGTCTTCGTCACCTGACTCCGTTTAATAATTACGACGTTCATCCAAAATAAGCCTTATGGAACCATTAGTGCAATCAAATGCAAGAAAGGAACAGAGGATATATAAAATTACCTCTTTACCCCATCATTTCTGCGTTGCAACTCGCCCGCTCCCGCAGGTTTTCCTCAGGTGCAACTCGCCTCTGGATTAAAAGTCCTCAGCGGTGAAACTCGCCCCTTTCCCCAGCCGTCGGGGAAAACTAACCAACCGCCGCGCATGGAAATGGGCTGAGGTTGGAAGGATAATTGGACCCCCTACCGCGCTTATCTCCAAAGCGATCTCAGAACCTCACCTCCCCTCAAAAGAAACCAACCGCCTCAGACCGGCCTTCGTCGCTGTTAAGGGAAAACTTTTACACCGCCTTGCTCGATGTGGGAGGGTTAAGAGATCCTCTATGTCAATGCGTAATCGAATATCAAATGGCATTAAGTTACTTTCCTTATCCATCGCCGAAGCAAGTAATTTCTGTTGGCATTACTTAGATTTCAATATCAATTAAAACAAATCCAAACAGAAAAATATATTTAGAGAAAGTGAAATAAATAAATCTAATTTGAATAAAAACTGGATGCGAGTGGTAGTAAGAAACAGTGAAAAAAAATTAGGTAGCACTCTAATATCTTGAATCCAAGATGTAACCAAACTGGTTTTTCCA
>BGPR01044893.1:0-12484 GCA_013235015.1 Araneus ventricosus | reverse complement strand
TATATCGTAAAACTCTAGTACGAAATTTCTAAACTTTTCGAAGATTCTTCATTAACAAAACTTTTGTATCCGTAGCTACAAATTCAATTGATTCTTGAAAACAGCGGATGAACACCTCGACAGGTCATCATCAATAGAATTCTTTTTTAGTATACAATTTTAAAATCAAAAAAAATAATTGCTGACATCATAAACATCGAACATCAGTGCCAACACATCAACATTTGAAATATTTTGTGTATTAATAAGGTACCACAGTTCTATATTAATATGCATTTTTTACAAAATAAACCAGAAGCAGAGTATACCTCCCCGGCAGGTCATCATCAATAGAATTTGAGTATACAGTGCAAAATCAAAAAAATAATTGCTGTTATCATAAACATGAAACATCAGATATGCAACACATCAACATTGATATTTTGTATTAATGGTACCACAGTTCTACTATATTAATGTGCATTTACAAATAAACTAAGCAAGGAGCATACCTTTCAGTGAGTCATCATCAATAGAGATTGCTTTTAGTAGACAGAGTAAAATCTAAAAACAAAACTGCCCGGTAACATAAACATCAAACATCAAATGCCAACGTATCAACATTTTGAAAATTTTGTATTAATAAAGTCTGCAGGTTCTATATTAATAATGCATTTACAAGTGACCAAACAGTATACCCCCCCGATGAGTCATCATCAGTAAATTCTTTAGTAGACAGAGTAAAATCCAAAATTAATTGCTGACATTTAAACATCAGAAACATCAGATGCCAACGTATCAACGGCAAGAATATTTTATTAATGGATTTATATATTAATATGCATTTTGCAAATAAACTAAACCAAGGTATATTCCACTTTTTTGTAATCCGGCTTTTGAAGCAAACCTCTGGTTATCCCAATTTTTCATCGAAACTATCTTCGACAAACATTATACCCGGGAACACTTACTTTATTTCAACTGCAACTACCTGCATTCACAAATTTATTGAATATATTTCACTTTCCTAAAGAAATACAAAATAGTTTGTTTCTGAAGCGTATTTAATTATACTTTCGCATTAACCTTCATTTATAAGCCAGATAGAAAGTGGAGAGATTCATTACCTCTAATTCAAGCAGAGATGGATTTAGATGTTGGCCAGACATCGTAGCCTTCTTTACCTCGTTTCTCATTTTAATGTTTGCTTTTAGCGAACGAAAGGAAAAGCCTCGTCCTGTTTATCTAATCGATTTAATGGCTGAGTTTCGGTCAAACCAGATTGTGTAAACAAATTTCAGATTTGTTTAAGGTGCATTTGCGGTTTCAGCAAGCGACTTTTCTATCTTTCTTTCCAAGATGCTTTCGTTTTGTATTTGCGATTTCTAGTTTATAGATTAAATATAAATACTTTTATTGATTATGAGTAAATATATATCAGATTAAAAAACAAATTCCATTAAATATATATTTGTTTATAGGTAAATATGAATATTTTATTCACAAGCTAGTTCCTTGTTTTGTGGACGCATTATGCATTTTTCCCAAGCGGATCGTGATCAATTTTGCTTGGTAAATACTAGTTTAGATTTTCATTAAATATAAATAAGATATTTGAAATGTGATTTTATTATATAAAACATAGTCTTGTAAAAAAAGGCATATTTAATTCCTTTATCGACGTTTTAAATAGTTTCCCTAATTAGATTATCAGTTTAAGAGCATGTTGCTTTTCAAACGCTAGAAACACAATAGACACCTGCTATTTCAGCGTAAAATAAGTAATTTTTGTCTTTTATTTTAAAATTCCTTTGGACTTACTTGCAAGTAAATATCAAATTAATTTGATGTACAAGCAGAAACAATCAGCGTAGGAGGATGTTAAATAAGTACTTATTATTTCATAAATAGACGTAGATTTTAACAAATTACTTTACCTGAAGGCTATAATAAAATTTCAAAATTTCTGCATTTGTTATGATTAAATATATTAGTTTTATTTTAGTTTTAAGTTTCATTTTTCCAACCACATTTCAATGAATAATAGTACAAAAGGTGCTAATTTATGAAAATACATTAACAAAAAGAGATTAAACTAACAAAAGAATACATAAAAAAAAGTACCGCATAAATAAAGAATGAAGTAAAAACGCGTATTTCAATAAGATTATTATACAAGTATTTACTAACTAAAAATCCTCTGTCATGGTTTGACGGATGCAAATTTTCTCTTCGAGATATTTCCCTTCAAAGATTTGACGATATTTTAAACAGATGTAATAGAAAAGGTTTAACACATTGATCATGATTGTCATTAAAAGAAAACAACATCGACACGATTGCATTCAGATACAATTCGGCGTCCAAACTATATCACGCGCATGATATACCACGACGTAATTTAATACTTTCTAATAAAAACGGAAGTGGTGAAATATAGGATTAATATAATTTAAAATTTCTCGGGAAATATTGATCATAGCGAGATAAATTTTATATCAATCAGTAGAAAATTTTATTTCACTATTTTAGAGCTATTAAATTTGAGAAATTAGAACGACAATTAATCTTTTAGAACTACTGAAATTTAGTTTCTCTAACAATAAGTAATGTATTTAACATCTCGTCATTGATATGGCACTTGAGTTTTATTGGTAGCGTCAAGAGCGTTACACACACACACACACACACACATATATATATATATAAAATTGGGCACAGTATACTTTGATAGGGAATGTGCTCATTGGATCTGTGTTTTAAGAAATTTAAATAGGGTGTGAAATTAATTAAAATTAAACCAAACTGACGTCTTCCTCAAATAAGGTTTCTGAAATATAGCAAAAAAAAGTATCTTTATCTGAAAATTATATATATTACTCAATGTCAGGGGTGATTAAAACCTATAATCAAATCATCAAAGATGAAGAATCTTTTATTATCTTGTACTTATGTCAAGTATTTCTCTCAGAATAGATTTCTTCACTTTTGTATTTGGTTTATTATGATTTAGTCTGAATTTTTTTCTTTGAAATAAACACATTGCCTTTTGTATATAATGCTGTAGCTGAGCAGAGACTAAGAAATAGCTGGATTTCCTTCATTTTCCTTTTTGCTTACCATATAAAACTGCAGACATTGAATAACATACTTCTTCTAAACTTTTTTGCCTGGACATTAAATGAAATTTGAAACATGAGACAGTAATTTAATTGCCTCTGTGATGAAGATATCTGATAAATTCCTTTAGAACCCAAAATAGCGAATAGCAAGTTCTGCCTGAAAATGCACAATGAAGTATTTAATTTAAATTCCCGATTTAAATTCGAAAGCAATGATTTAATCTCAATTTATGCCATTTTCTTATAATTGTCTTCTGGTTACGACAAATATCAAAAGTGTATGTCATTTAATGATCCTCAAATTCGCTTGATATTTTGGAATTTTTTTTCTATTTTATTACTATAAAAACTAAATTAAATAAATTATTCCACTGTTAACATGATGAAAACAATATGTTAAATGCCATTGTATTTTTTGAAATAAATGTTTTGTACTAAGACAATTTGTTTTGATCTCTGAACTGCAGACAATATTAAATGAATGAGGTTCTTCAGAATCCTGGAGAAAAGTTTAGAAAAATGTGTTTCGAAGAAATATGTGCGTGTTTTCATATTTAAAGTTGTCTAAATTGACACATTTTCCTGACAGCATTTAAGTCAAAAGAACTCTGAAATTTATTGGTTTATTAAACTCATAATGAAAAGGCAAATTTAAACCACTGATTAATATAGAGGAAGTGCGGTTAGAAAAGAGCAACCTGATCAAAAATGCTCATAAATTTTAAGGTTTAGAGGCATACTAATAAAAATAATATAAGAAACATAACTGTTTCATAAAATAAATTGCTTATAATGTTACATTTTGTGTTATAATGTTTCAGAGACCTATTTTGCAAAATATGTCTATTTGCATTTGGTGCAACTAAAGATATTTATATAAAAATAATATTTATATTTTTAGTGTAGCTGATTAATTTAGTCAGCATTTCACATTTTAAAAATATGATGCATTGACTGAAACATTCGAATAAATGATTTAGTACACAATCGTGAAATAACCAATACTAGGGGGCTCTGCCCCCTGCTCGCTAAAGCTCGCCAACCCCCAGAAGGATTGCGTTGCAATCCTCCCAGGTTTGCTACGCAAACCCTGCTCGCTTCGCTCGCTATAATGAAGACACTGTGCGTCCTAGAAGTTATTCTAAAATCTTCATATATATATATATATATATGAATCAGCTTTATTTTGCTTCTGATGCTTTAACTTAAATCAGCACAGAATAAAATTTTTTACCCTCAAAAATGATATTTTCTTCAAATAAAACTTACAAAGTAAAGCTGATTTCCTTTTAATGCTTTCACCTTAATAACGAAGGAATAAAATTTTTTGGCCCTGAAAAGGGCCGTTTTTTATATAGTGAAAGCATCAGGAACCTCCCCCATAAATACAATTAAATATTTCACATTTTGGAGCTATCAAAGAAACAGATTCAAAAGATTGTGCTGTACGAAAGCAGGTATATACATATTCAATAAATTCCTATATATAAAATAATATATAACATTGAAACAAATTAAAAATGTAAAGCAAAAAAAAATACACTTGACAATCAACCACACAAAACTTCCCACTAAACACAGTTAAATATTTCACATTTTGGAGATACAGATTCAAAAACAGAAACAGAAACAGATTCAAAAGATCGTGCTCTACGAAAACATAAATTGCCCCTACGAAAACATAAATTGTACGAAAGCAGGTATATACAATTCATATAAAAAAATAATAGTACAACA
This sequence comes from Araneus ventricosus, assembly GCA_013235015.1. Lineage (NCBI taxonomy): Eukaryota > Metazoa > Arthropoda > Arachnida > Araneae > Araneidae > Araneus > Araneus ventricosus. The sequence goes on along the minus strand of BGPR01044893.1, from coordinate 7,646 downwards.
TTGAAGAATAAGTTTCTACAAAAAATTATATCATCAAAGCAGGTAATTCAATCCACTCCATATATAAATAATATAGCCAACAATGAAACAAATTAAAAATGTAATGTACAAAAATAACACTTGACAATCAATTCCAGAAAAGCTTCCTCATAAACATCAAGTAAATTTCACATTTTGGAGCTTTACAACAAAACAGATTCAAAAGATCGTGCTCTACGAAACATAAATTAAATGAAAGCAGGTATATACATATTCAATACATTCATATAAAAATAATATACAAATTGAAGACTGTGCTCAAGCAAAAAAATTATATCAAAGCAGGTATATTCAATCCACTCATATATAAAATAATATACAACAATGAAACAAATTAAAAATGTAATGCAAAAAAAATACAATTTGACAATCAATCACAGAAAACTTCCTCATAAACACAGTTAAATATTTCACATTTTGGGGCTACCACAGAAACAGATTCAAAAGATCGTGCTCATGATAAGCCAACATAGAGTTGTCCATGACTAAAAACCGGCTCATTGAGCACCAAACATATGTTTTCAAAAGTTTGGCCTTGCGACTTATTAATTGTCATGGAAAAGGCTAAACAAATGGGAAATTGCATACGTTTAAATTTGAAAGGCATGTTAGTCTGATATGGAATCAATGAGAAACGTCTCTGTACCATCAATGGATTTTGCCTGAATAATGTTTTGCTGCAATTTTGTGATAATTAAGAGTGTACCATTGCATAATCCTTTAGAGGGAGCTAAATTTCTCAACAGCATTATAATGCAACCTATTTTCAACTTTAACTCATATGGAGGAAAACCAGTTGGTGTCAAAGAATTTAAAAATTCTTCAGGAAATGTCAATTGATCTTCAGGATCTTCACTCATGATCATATCAACTGCTTTATAAACAGTTTCATTTCCCGGCATAAATTCCAACACTTTATTGTTGATTTCCATGGATCGCTCATTATTAACAGTAAGGACAGCTCGATCTTTAAGCTCCTGTGGGGTTACACTGGAAAAATCTATGTCACTGTATAATTGATGTATAGGGTCTTGTATTGAAGGGTAGCATTGCAAAGGCAACTGAATCGTTGAGCCACTTTTTTTCTCTCCAATGTCCAACAACCAAGCACCAAAATCCCTTTCAGATTCAAGGGCACGCATATTTTTTGTCAGATATAACTTATGAAATTTCAACCAAAGAGCGTGTTTTTTTTTCAAGGAGCTGGCAACAGTTAATGTTCTTGAACCTCTTAAAATTACTGGAAGAACTTGACGAAAATCTCCACCCAGTAGAATGACTTTGCCCCCAAACGGTTCTTTACATTTTGTGAGATCTTGTAAAAGTCTATCAACAGCTAAGAAAGCATGAACATGTGTCATGGGTTCTTCATCCCACACAATTAATTTTGTTTTCAGTTACATGTCAGCTTCTTTTGTATTAGGATTCAAATTGCAAGTAGATGTTGCATTTAAATCAATTGGAAGTTTAAAAACAGAATGGGCTGTTCTCCCCCTTATTAATAGAGTTGCAGCAATACCTGTAGATGCAACAGGAATAACATCATCACCTCTACCACGTATTGTGTGAAGCAAAGTTGAATAAACAAAAGCTTTTCCTGTCCCAGCAGGACCATCTAAAAAATAACACTTGGGTGTATCTGCAGCGTTGTTGTACACTGCACTTATTAAGATTTCCACAACATTCCGTTGTTCACTATTTAACTGCATAGTATAACTATTAGCTTTAGCCTGCTCTTCCACAACATCAAAGTTCGCTCTCTCCAAAACACTTGCAGGCAAATTTACAGTTGGTAGATGCAGTTTTTGGAGACTTAAATTGTAGGATGTAAGCAGTTCCTCAATATCTGCAAGTGTATAGTGAGGTCCAGTCTGCTCAAAATAACGATGCACAAAGTCCTCCCAAAGTGAAACTTGATGTTGCACCCATAAATCTGGAACATCCTCCACTTCTCCAAAGCCACAAATCATTGCGAACAGCATGCGCAACTGTCTCGGAGATTGAAATTGTGCAGCGTCATTCAAAGCATCATGCCACTGCTGGTCACCTCAAAGAAGTCCATACTCCTGACATGCTTGTTGAAATGTAATGCATCTTAATCCATTTACGGTCAAAATATCATCAAAACTAATGGCCCCAGACTTGCGCAGTAGTAGCATCCGCAAATAGTACCTCTCAGTATCCAGTATACTAACTACTGGCAGTCTCCCAATAACATTTTGTCCACCACGTTGTCGCTTCTTCCAATTTGTGGTACTCTTATCAAACATATAATATTGTGGAATATCTGAGTAAGAAATGTTGTGAGCTGAAGGATCATTTTTGTTTAGTTCAAACCATGATGTTAGTGTTGTTTTTCTTAAAGCAGCTCGTTCAATTGCTTGGGCTTCTTGACCGTCTTGGTACACAATCGGCTGTTGCTGTGGTAAATGCACAGCTAAGCGCACTACAGTGTGGGATTTATGCGACAAATTAAATTCATTTAAACGCCACATGGCTTCAGGTGTACTAACATACCTACCTTCAACAAAACTTAAAATTTCATCATGATCCAGAGCACCTTCTTTTTGTATTTTGACCGAGGCTGCATCATGTCCTTTGTATACATATTTATATAAGTATTTGACGCTTTTAACTGAGGCACAAACTTCAACATTAATATGTGCATTAAATTTTTTAAGCAACCAAGGATTATATGAGACAACCCATCTGTTATCGATGGAATATTTCCCTACTTGGACAGGTTCAGTGGCTCTTCTGCGATAAATAGGGTATCCATTAACATTTTCCTCTGTATCATCCTTGAATGGTTTCGGAAAACTTTTGCAGCACTGTCCATCTCTCATGCATGGAGAATTTATATTTATAGTTCCACATGGGCCATGTACCATGCATTTTGTCACAATTTGGAAGAGTCTAAGATTAGTGCAAGGATCTGGAAGTTCTGCACTCACAAACTTGTCAATGTCATCTTTAGTGCGAATTTTGCTTTCTGAATCTAATGTTAGAAGAATGTGGGCATGAGGCAAGCCTCGCTTTTAGAACTCAATAATATAAATATAGGCCAAAACAGTTCCAAATATTCCATGCTTGCAAATATCTTATAAAAATTCTTTTAATTTCATATTAAATACACGTGCAATAATATCAGGTCGGTCTTCAGGACGTTGTACTCCCTCCATGCTATTTAAAATTTCAGACCAAGATGGGTTGCAAGTAAACGTCAGAAAGAGATCTGGCTTACCAAACTTGCGTACCATAGCCATTGCATCTTCGTAATTCTGTTGCATATTATGTGGACTCCCGTTCAGTTCGCTTTTGTTCATTTCGGATAATATATCCGAAAGCACGACTTAAATTCATTATTTTTACAAATTTCCAACTACTAAAAATAGTTTTCAATAAACGTGATCACACGAAGCGGCTTCGGACTTTCCGCGGATGTAAACAAATCAAACTTGCGAGCTGTTGTCAAACGGCGATTAAGAAATTCGACCTTTTTTTGTTGCCACGTAAGAGAATTATATATATAGTACTTGTAAATAAATACCACTAATTATAATTGTTCCCTAAGCATTCATAAATGTTTATTCATAATGTTCATTCTATACCTAAAACATGTGTTGAAGAAAATAGTATTTCCGTAATATATTACTTATAGGAGTTTTTGAATATATTAGATATAACTCATATTTCCTCGTTTAGAATTTAACTCCATATTTACGAACATTTTTGTATTGAGAAGAAACATTGACTGGTCTGACAGCACTTCTCTCCGACGATAATTTTATGATTTGTTCTTTAAGATTGTAATGATATATACTGAATTTATATTGTATTTTGATTCTATTGCGAGTTTGACCTAATTCGGGAATGTTTAAAACCACTTTTTTTATTGAGTATAAATATAAAGAAATTTTCTTAAACAATTACGGGAGCAAAGAGGCAAACTGAAATCATTTCAGTATAAATTAGATGAATCTCCCTAATCATTGGTTTCACAGTAACTACCGATATTGCCTGTATATTTGATAAATGCATTTTTCAGGTTATGAATGAGTTTTCTACGCTACTGGTTATTCATTAACACACCCGTAAAGGTAAATCATAGAGAACAATAAAATTAATTTTCATTATTCATTATTCCGAATTGGGACCATATATTTAATGAATAATGGATTAATGCGCGTCGTACATACTGAATTCCTATAAAATATTCTTAATCATCTTCCGTTGGTCCGAAAAGAATATTTGCAATATTCTTCATTTTTTTCTAAAAATTTTAGAAACATCTTGATTCTTTAAACTCCATCATTGCTTAGCGTCAGTTTTTTCTAAGTGTTTTCAATTTTATGGAAAAATCTTTTAGACAATGTTAATAAAATACATTTCTATATATTTATAAAATTTGTAAGTCAATAACTTAATTTCATAATACATATAAAATTATTTCTTATTTCCAGTGTGTATGACTTTCTTTAATATAATTGGGATTTAAAAATCATTGGACAAGGAACCAGGAAACTGGATCCCTGCCATGCCTTTCCATCCTGGTCTTCTGAATGACAATCACTGCAGTAGCTCCAGTATTGAGGGCGGAGTCCCAAGTTGCTATCATCGACCACAGCCCTAATCCTCCCGTAGAGGAGGTACGTACTATCCCTGGAGAAGGGACCCATGCCCCCCCCCATTACTATATCCACCAAGGAAGCGAGAACCCTCTTACTTATAGGGCGTCTTCTCATCCGTAAGCTCTCGGTACCCCCCGGTGGGAGAAGGCATTGGACAAGCTTTAAGGTTAGATCAGGCATATGGACACAAGTTCCATTAACAATTAACCACATAAGCCATTTTTAGAATAGACTATGGGATAGCAAAAGAGGACTAAAAAGGGCTCTCTTCCAGGGAATTAAGAAAAAGATGATGATACACCAGATAAAATGAACAACACAAGTTTACTAGAATACAAATTCAAAATAGTATAACAACACATCTGCTAGAAGAGAATTATACGTCGTACGGAGCATGAGAGGTCAGCAACCAATACTAAACCTTTGTGAATATTTTTAAAGTAAGTGTTCATAGTACGTGCCATACAAAGCGATACACGCTTCGCATGTTGATATTCATGAAACTGTGTTGTTTTGTTATCTAAAATTTATAATCCGTTAAACCTGTTTTGTACATTTAATCTAGTGCATCATTTTCCTTTAATCCATTCACTGGGAAATAACTTCTTGTAATGCTGGGCCTTTGCGCTTGCGGCTTCATGTTCTGTTGTAAAAATTATTTTTTTTTTTACGCCTGACCTACAATGTAAATTTTTCACAGGACTTTTGAATCATCCTTTATTTAAAGAGTAGTACATTTAGGTAAGCTTATAACTTTTGACAATGTTCTTTGCATGTAAGTAATAAATATAATGCATCAGATAAAATTAAAAGAATTTAAGATTTAATTAAACTTTATCAGTTTTATTTGGCAAAATTGCAAATATTGAAAAAAAATCAATATTTAAAACGATTGATTAGGGTTATTTGTGATCATAATTATGAAGACTGTGAACTTTAAGCAGACATTTATATAATTCTTTTTTAATTATTCTTCTCTTTCTTTTTTTTTCTCAAAAAATGATAAGACGCTATCGTTAATAATATCCACTTATTATTTTATCTGTAATTTAGAAATTAAAGTCAACAGTTTTTGGAAGAAATATTTTTTTTGAATGATTATTTTCATTCAGTAATTACGGTTATAGCAGTGAGGTTGCATATTTGCATTTTTTAAAAAAACTAATTTTACTCAAATCACTTCTTTTCCGGATTCTTAAATTTGCAAAATTTGAACTAATATGATTTTGATTAATTCATCTTCTCTTAAATGCAATCTTCTTTTATCAACTTTCGAGATTTGAAATAATTTCTTCCTTCAAATAATTTTATACCTATTCCCTCAAATTATTTTAGACAACACCTAATTATCCCATGCAAAAAGTAAACAAAATTAAATCATCTCATTATCTTTGCACAAGATTTGAAAATTCCTAAGAGTGTTGGAAAAGTTTTATTGAAAATCTTTCACATTTATTTAAAATGTTCAAATTTTTTTCCGTTTGTAATATCATTGAAAAAATACATGTTTATAGATTTCGAAAACAAACTTACCCAGATATTTCCGAAAACGGTTAGCGAACTTTGTCCTAAAATAAAGTTAAAAGAATTTCTGGTACGTTGAAAACATATTTCTGATGTGAAATAATTTAAAATTTTCGTCTTAAATTAAACGTTAAAAATTTATTTTGGATAATTTTATCCTATAGACAGTTTTTCAGTTTGTTTTCTTAACAAAATCAGCAAATACTGTGTTAATATTAATAAAACTCCAATAAAAAATTACAGTTTCAATATTTTTCTCATAGAAACCGTAATGAAGCAGTAATTATAGCAACAATGCCGTGATTCTCAGCCTTTTCAAACAATTTTCCAATTTGTCGGCTTGATTTATCTTCCTTACCCTTTTAATGAGGTAAAAAAGATAATAATTTCCTAATACCTGGAGCATTCAAGGATTTTATAAAGGAAATGAACTTTTTAATTAAAATGTAAATTTAAAATAGTTCTAGCATGAAATGTCAAACTGCAATGCAAAAAAGAAACGGATTTTAGAGCATACATTTCATTTTTTTAATTTCTATATATTACGGTTAATGCGATTAATCGGTAATTTTACAATTATAACTGCTGTTATAATTAATAATAACCGGTAATTATTAATAATAACGAATTAATCACAATGACAGTAACATATACAGGGTGTTTCAAAAAAGCGTGGCCAAACTTTAAGGTTAGGACCTGATATACAGAAACAAGTCATTTTCTCAATAGAATATGGGGTAGGAAATGTAAAGGGGACTCGCCAGACGGCGGTCCCCTTATGCGGTATGACAGATCTGATAATGGTAAGTAAGGTGTTGTATGTACAACAAACATTCGGATTATTTAAGGAGTGTTGGAGGAGAATAAGAACTTGCCTAAGATTGAGAATCTGAGAAAATCAAGAGACTACAAGAACTAAGATTCAGAACTTGCCGCCTGAGACGATACACGCTTTGCATGCTGTTATTCATGCAACTGTGTTGTTTTACATTGTAAATTTGAATTCCACTCAATCTTTGATACGTGTTTCATCTTGGTGTATTATCGTGATTTGTCTATCGTTTTCTTTTCCTTTTACTTAGTTCACTGGAAAAGAGACCCTCGTTGCGAATTGCCTTTGTTCTATTCCGGAAATGACTTGCTTCTACGTACCTGGTCAACCCTTAAATTCTAGGCACGTTTTTTGAAACACCCTGTATATTATCGATCGATATATGAACAGAATGAGCAGCTGATGCAGGTGAATGTAAATGAAGTGGACAGAAATGTCACACTATGAAATTCATATCAAGAAAATATTTTGACATATGTTTAAATTGTTTTCGCAAGAATTGAAGTTAATGCCAGCTTATAATTGCCGCGCTATTTGCTTGAAAATTTTATTTTGGACCGAAAAAGAGACCTATGAGAGAGAATGACAATTTAAAATACTCCACAGCAAAAGCTTTGCGA
>BGPR01044892.1:0-12485 GCA_013235015.1 Araneus ventricosus | reverse complement strand
GCTTGCTCTGCTCTGTCTCTTGTTTTCTCTTTCCTCCTTCTTACCAACCCTTCTTACTGTTCAACAACGGATTCCGAGAATACCACCTTTGGGCGATTTTACACAGGAAAGGGGTGTCAGGCAATGAGTCATATGAGAGCCTTTCCGGAGTTCTTTGTTAGATCACGCTCAGTGAAATGTAAATATCACCCTTCCATTCTTCACTTTCCCCCTATTTCGATGAAAATAATTCCGCTCGGGGAATGCGCAAAGGCGCGGAGGGTTTCCAAATCCGTTGCTATGCAATATTTAAAGGGATGGAATGTTTGTTACAGAAACCTCTAGAGATAAAATCATGCTTAGAGTTTAAAGACATACGGCGAGAAGGTTCCAAACTCGTGATGTCGCATGACCTCTAGATAATGAGGGAATCTTGTCTGATTTAAATATTTGTATTCCGATAGAAACCCCTCAAAGGATTAAAGCAGACTGGGAGTTTCATATGAATTAACAAACAGGTGTTGTTCTACGATTACGGATAATGATTTTTTCTTTCGAGAACAATTGCTTAACTTAAATCCTGACGATAGCAGCGTCACAGTAGCATCATATTTTTTGTTTCTTACCGGTTTGAAAAAAAAATTAAATCAAGAATATCCACATGTAGTTTTTAACTTAACTAATGCATTGAGTTTTAAAAACCCGGTTTCGAAAAACTGGAGATTTTTCCTAATAGTAGTTACGAAGTTCCATAAGCTGGACAGCAGAATTCTTCAGAAGCTAACTTTTTAAAAAGTTAACTCTAGTTGACATTTCTTAAATTTTTGAATTCGAACTTTTAACTCATGCAAAAAATTGGAGCAATCCGCGCCATTTCATTCCAAACCTTTATTTTTGTTTCGGTTAACCTGTTTTTTCTCTTCTTTTTTGCCCCGGTTTAAACCGGTAATTTTTTTAAAGTCCAAAAACCGGGTTGGAAGATAGGCTTGATTTCATGTTCGACTAGACTAAAATTTACCAAGTTATAAAGCTTTGAATTTCACCATCTTAGGCCAATCACCGACAACCGCTTCCTCGAGGCGTCTGTTGGTTGGCGGATGACTGAAAGAGTCTTTATGAACAGTTAAATTTTGGCCAATGGATTGATTTCCTGCAAAAACATACTAATAAAAGATTTTGTCTGCAAACGGCGTCTGTTTTTTGTCACCAAAAAATATTTATATTTAGTCGGAAGTTGTGCGGCTTCCGAAACATCAGTATCTACGTTGAATGATGTTGTTTCCGATGAGAGGTGTCGACTCGCGGATCAACACATTGCTGAAAGAGTCTTTATGAGCCGATATGATGATAAATATTGGCCAATGAGTTAATTTCTTGTGAAAACATTGTTAATAAAAATTTTTATCTATAATACTTACTTATTGCAATAATTACTCATTTATTATTATTACGTATTGTATTAACTAATTATTTATAATCACTAATTATTACATAAATTAATTATTGTATTAATACTTATTTGTTATATATTATTATTCATAAAAAATGCTGTCCACAAACGTTGCTTTAAAAAAAAACGAAAACCGTTTTCCCCCCCCTAAAAACCAGCTATTCTTCGAACAAAAGAACCTTAAGGCTTAAAAAGGACCTTAAGGTTCACAAACGTTGCTTAAAAAATACGAAAACTGTTTTTTCCCCCTAAAAACAGGTTATTCTTAGAACAAAAGGACCTTAAGGTCCACAAACGTTGCTTTAAAAAAAACGAAAACCGTTTTTTCCCCAAAAAACCGGTTATTCTTCGAACAAAAGGACCTTAAGGTCCACAAACGTTGCTTTAAAAAAAACGAAAACCGTTTTTCCCACAAAAAACCGGTTATTCTTCGAACAAAAGAACCTTAAGGTCCACAAACGTTGCTTAAAAAAAACGAAAACCGTTTTTTCCCCAAAAAACCGGTTATTCTTCGAACAAAAGGACCTTAAGGTAAAAGGACCTTAAGGCTTAAAAAGGACCTTAAGTTCCACAAACGTTCCTTAAAGAGAAAAACGAAAACCGTTTTTTTTTTCGTCTAAAAACCAGGTATTTTGAACGATTTTAACAGCAGGTTAAACCGGAGGTGAAAAAAACCGTCTTAGCCGAAAACCGACTTTTTTTTTGCAAAAACTGCCACCTCTACTGAAAACAACCCTCGCAGTACGAACGGTATTCCAAATGGGCACGGAAACCTTTTATTATGAAATACGGCAGATGATTTCTGTTGTTTATGTTCCGCGTTCATCTGATCTGACGTCTCTCGCGTTCGTCTCTGCGGCGTAGGGGACTGCCACACCTGAAGCAACAGACAGACACCTGTGACGTCGGACGGACATCTGTGACGGCACGGCACTCACAGCGAAGTGGAACGAGCGTTCGGATGTGTTTGCCTAATTAGACTAAAAAAAAACGCCAACGATATTTTTGGCTTTTATGATTTCTGCCGCGTGGAATGCTGTTAATGATTTCTGTAACTGATTTTGAGAGCGTTTGCCTGTTTTTACTTTCTCGTATACGAGGTATACAAAGAGAAAGTATTGTAATCGTCAAAAAATTCGAACTCGAGATGTTGACGAATCTTCACGTTTTAGACCTCCCCGAGTCCGAAAAACACAATTTTGGAATTATGTCTGTCTGTGAACACGATAACTCGAAAACTGTTAGAGCTACGGGGATGAAATTTGGTTTGTGGTCTTTAAACATTATTTGTAGGTTTCTTTCAAATTTTGGACAAAATCCGTCAAAGGGAAGTCTGGCTGTGAGACCGCGTTCATGGGAACACTATAACTCAACCAGCGGGAGTGGCCTCCCCTAAACTTTCTCGTATACTTTTCAAACATTTGTCATTTCCCTTCCCCCTGCGTTGATAAAAGTTCGAACCAACTGTAACCCAGAATGCAATGACTATCAGAAGGTTTTTCATTGTTGATTATAGTGATAGTAAAATATTGAGGTGAAGAATCATATTAAAAAAAAAAAAACGTATGTATTAAAACTTCGCAATATTTTTTTTTATCAAACTGTAGCAATGCGAGTTCCGCGTGCGGAGAAGAAAACAGCTTGCTAGCTGAATAGCTTGCGCATGCGCAGAGATTGCTTTCAAAACGCAAGTGAAACGAGACGTCTTAAATGTTTGCTTCCTTACAAAATCTCGCGCCAGAATTGGTTTTGGCAAAGTGCCAAGTTTCGGAGTATCCCTTCTTTGCACAGGCATTTACGCATGCGCATGGAGTAGAACAAGTATGCTATTATACAGACCGACAGACAGTCAGCCCGTTGACGGATTTGGTCCAAAATTTTATACGGATCTACACTCATGACGATAAAACTGTGTACCAAATTTTATCCATCTGGCTATTCAAGTTCTTGAGTTATAGTGTTCGCATGACCTCGCACATACAGACAGACAGACTTACCGTTGACGGATTTTGTCCAAAATTTGATAGAAACCTACAAATTATGTTTAAAGACCACATACCAAATTTCATCCCAATAGTTTTCTGGTTATCGTGTTCACAGACAGACAGGCATAATTCCAAAATTGTGTTTTCGGACTCAGGGAGGTGTAAAACGTGGAGATTCGTCAACATCTCGAGTTCGAATCTTTTGACGATTACAATACTTTCTCTTTGTATACTTCGGATACGCGGAAGTAAAAATTAAGATAATGAGTATATGCAAAATTCGTTCTGCAAATCTGTGTTCGGAAAGGATTTGCTGTGTTTTGTATGCATAGTTCTGATACTGAGGTTTGCAATCCAAGGTACGCGTACCCCTGGGGTACACGGACGACTAGAGGGGGGGGGGTACGCGAAATCAAAGTTGGTAATGGCGGGAAATAGAAAACATAAAGAATTAAAAATGTTACAGAATTTATTTTTCCCAAGTGAATACTTCATATTTAATAACTATACCACTTGGAAAGCTGAAATTTACATATTGTAATTTCTAGCCATCATTATAAGTTAATGTGAAATTATTACGATACTAATTTCATTTATTTTGGCTTTGAACTAATACTATTGTAAAAATGCAATAAAGTGCAAAATAAGAAATAAGTCCGGCAAATGTTATTAATTCGAGTCATTTGACTCTTAAGCTAACCTAAGTCTTTTACACTACTAACATAATAGCCCATATCTGTCTCTCACTGATCCGGTAAGGACGGCACGATGCGTCTGATTATTTATTGCAATCGTGATGATATAATTTGATAATACAGTGGAGTCTCCCTATAACGAAATCGCTTGGTTCCAATTGAAAAATTCGTTATAGAGAAAATTTCGTTATACGGAGATTAGAGATTTTTGCAGTTATTTAAGTAAATGTTCCAAACTTTTCAATAGGTGCGATAAGTTCAAATGTATTTAATTATGATTTTCAATTAAAAATGAAGTAATATATATTATAAATTTGCTAAAATTATACTAATTTTTTATTGTATAAATAAAATGCTCAAAAGTTAAGACAATTCACCCATTTAGAGAATAGTATGTACTTACGTTAATTTTACTTGAAAAATTCCGTTATTTTACATGCTTTGCATTTCGTGATGTTAAATTTTCAGAAAAATTTTCACATTTTAAGAGTGAGTGGTTCCAGAAACAGGCACGTGTGAGCAAATTGGTTGCAGAGAAACTACCAACTTTCTTCAAAAATGACGAATGAATGATCGAAAAGATAAACCTCTGAAAAAATTCGTTATAGGGCGACAACCACTTCGTTATATGGAGAATATTTTGAATGTTATTTAACATTTCCATTAAAAGTTTCGTTATAGGGAGAAATTCGCTGTAGAGAGACTTCGTTGTAGGGAGACTCTACTGTATTTTTTGGCAACGTTTGACACTCAGAGAAGTGCTTTGTTTTGAAACTAGATTTTCTAACTATCTAGATTATATCTTCTAGATTTTCTTTAGACCAAGAGGTTTTATGAATAAAGAAATATGTAAATAATATGTAAATAAAAATATTTCCTGTCATAAAACATATGTTTATTCTATTTGTTTTCAATCAATGTTAAACATTTCTCTCGCATATATATCTATTTAAACACGTCAAATTTGACGGGAAATCTCTCGAATGAAGAGGCAATTTGCACCCGTCATGCCATGACGGATGATTTTCTAGTTGTTGATAAAATCTGTTTTGCATAGACATATGGTTGGTGGAGGTGTGGAGCAGTCTTTGTTAGTAAGGGGTACGCAAGGGAATAAAGATGGAGATCCCCTGTTCTAATAAGCAATGCTAAAAACGGAACAGAAAGTATTGCAGTAATTTTTATCAATCTATTATATCTGAGGTTGATATAACGAATGGTTAGCATTAAAGCGTCCCTATTCAGTGCAACAGAAGGAAAAAACTATTTGTCATAGGAATGCCAACTTATCTCGATGATATATATTTTAGAGCATGTAGAAACGAATGTCGCAAAGATGTTTCAACAATGCGAGGAAGACAGGCAAACAGACGCTTGTGTAAACATATATCGTCAAATAATCGATATTTATTTCGAAATATTAGAAATCATACAGAACGAAAGTTATTGAAGTTAAATGGCGTAGTGAGATTCAAAAGTAAATGTATCGGTGGCACGTTGTATCTTTGACGCACCCAATCGTAAAATACCCAGAATCACAAAATATTAATGAAGGGTGTTATCGATTTCTTCCAAACCTTCTTTGCCACAAGCCACATAGTTCAAATGATAATGAGTATTTTTATAAGCTACTAGCACTAAGTTCAAACGATAATGAGTATTTTTATAAGCTACTAGCACTAAGTTCAAACGATAATGAGTATTTTTATAAGCTACTAGCACTAAGTTCAAACGATAATGAGTATTTTTATAAGCTACTAGCCGTAAGTTCAAACCATAATGAGTACTTTTTATCAGCTACTAGCAGTAAGTTCAAACGATAATGAGTATTTTTATCAGCTACTAGACGTAGTCAAACGATAATATATTTGTATAATCTACTGCAGAAGTTCAAACGATAATGAGAATATTTATAAGCTACTAGCAGTAAGTTCAAACGATATTGAGCATTTATCAGCTATAGACGTAAGTCCAAACGATAATAGATATTTTTTATAAGCTCACACAAGTAGTTCAAACGATAATGGTATTTTTTATCAGCATATGGCCGTAAAAACGATAATGAGTATTTTTTATAAGCCTGCAGCAGTTCAAACGATAATGAGTATTTTTATCAGATACTAGCGATACTCGCAAGCCGTTGCCCGTGGAATCAGGACTTCGACAAAATGGGGAAAAAAGAAAAGCCCACAATGACACGAAAGAAGTTTTGAAAACAAAATCAAAACAAAAGATACACATTATTGATTTTCCCGCTTATTTTTCCTATCGACAATGACGCGAATGTAATGACGTCCCCGGAAGGAATCGGATTGTAGAAATGCATGCTGGGAATGAAAGCATATTACGTCACCTCCTGCGAGGAAGGTCACTCGTCCGGAGAAACTCTCGCTGTTAAATCTTGCTAACAAAAAAACTGTTCGAACTGATAAGAAAAATTAATTTAAAAAAAACGAATAAGATATTTTAACCGTTCTTGTTTGAATAAGAAACGTTCAGTTATAAGCTGAAAAAAATGAAAATTATGGGTTATTAGAACATCAGATGCGAGAATTTGAAGAAATCTATCAAAAATTACCTAAAGTAGACTATTATAAAATTTCTAAAAATTCAGTAAATTATGTTGAAAATTCAAAGCAAACTTCATTAGAACGACCTTGTTCTATCCGATGGTGCATTGATTGTTTTCAACGATCATTAGAAAAAGATACAGCCGTAAACGTGCCAAAATATAAACAACACAAAACATTAAATATAAAATTTTCAAGATTAAATTTTAAAATTCCGGCTTCAGGTGCATTGAGTCACTATTACGTCAACCTGTGAGCTAATTTAAGGCAGTAAGTGCGATAGATTCGTCTGGACATCACAGCCACACATTGTCTTTACAAGTATAGATTTTTAATTTCTTCCTCTATTTTTTACTTTCGTATACGAAGTATACAAAGAGAAATATTGTAATCTCAAAAAATTCGAACTCGAGATGTGGAATCTCCACGTTCTGACCTCCTGAGGTCAAAAACACAATTTGGGGTTATGTCTGTCTGTTTGTGTGTCGTCTGTCTGTAGACACGATTCTCGAAAACTAATAGAGCTACGGGGATGAAATTTGGTATGTGGTCTTTAAACATAATTTGTAGGTTTCTATCAAATTTGGCAAATCTGTCAACGAGTCAATGTTCTGTACGTCCGCGATCATGCGAACGCTATAACTCAAACGAATAGCTGAGGGATAAATTTGGTACACAGTTTTATCGTCATGAATGTAGAGTCCTTATAAAATTTTGGGCCAAATCATCGAAGAGTTGACTGTCTGTGTCTGTTACGCATACTTGTTCAGTTTGAAACTACTGCTGCCAGCTTACTGGTGACATGTGCAAGAAGAGGACTCAGGGCAGTTTGCCAAAAACCAATTCTGGCGCGATTTTGTGGAAAGCGTATTCAGAGAGTTTCGCCGGTCCTGTTGCAAAAGAATGCGCGGGATTTGAATTTGTTTTGATCCTTCAAACCACGCGTGGTTTCTACTGGTTTACTGACAGGTTTGTTGACGTCTTTTATTATTCTAGTTTTCTCTACATGTGTTAGGAGTATACGAGAAAGTTTAGGGGAGACCACTCCCGCTGGTTCATTAATGTTACAAAAATGAACTCCAACTTACTCGGGTCATGTACTCGAACATTAAATCTGGTATCAAAACATTATTCTTAGAATTTTTTTTCATGTTTTCAAATTCGCTTTCAGGTTCAATTTTTAGAAAGTTGATTGATTCACGAGCCAAGCTGTTGAGTTTACTATATGTATACAATATGTATTGGAAATTGCGGCAAGTAGATATTCTAATAAAATAATAATAATTTGATTAAGAATTTTAAAATCAATAAACGTCCTAAAATTATTCTCTGGAGGTCACTACTATTGACAGAAGAAGTAAAATCATTTCCCGAGAGGTGACGCATTGAAAAGACAGAAAAGTGCATTTTAAGTATTGAGTCATGATTTTGTTATTGGGAGTGATTCTGAGCTTTTAAAATAAGCCAGGGAAAGTGACAAGGGAAGCGAAAATAGATTTGAAGTTAGCAGTGGACGACAGATAAAAATGGAGTTTCGAAATTGAAAAAAAGTGTTATCAAACAATAGTTTTTATCAAAAAGCAAATCTCTAAAAGAAGATTATGATGTACATAATGTGCGAAAATTATGCTAAAGAGAAAGTTAAAGATAAAAACCAAGGTTAAAATTTCAGTTAAAGAGGAAAATATCGAGATAAGAGAAAGGTCAAGTGGAAAATTCGAGCTATGAAGAGTTTCTAGAAGACTTTAGCCGAAAGTTGGACTGGAATGCCTTTTATTCTTTTCGTTCTTTTAGATTTTTTTTTTGTATTTACAATGCCGAATCTATACACAATGAAATTCTATTTTTACTTTATTAAATTAATTAAAGTGAAAGTATATAATTTAATTAATTTTATTAAAGTGGAAGTCGGTTTTACGAACGCCTTGTTATTGGCTAGCTTTAATAATAAAGCTTTATAATAAATAAGATTGCCGTAAAATATTAATTTTAATGTTTTTACTTTCTCGTATACGAAGTATACAAAGAGAAAGTATTGTAATCGTCAAAAAATTCGAACTCGAGATTTTGACGAATCTCCACGTTTTAGACCTCCCTGAGTCCCAAAAACACAATTTTAGAATTATGTCTGTCTGTGAACACGATAACTCGAAAACTATTAGAACTACGGGGATGAAATTTGGTATGTGGTCTTTAAGCATAATTTGTAGGTTTCTATCAAATTTTGGATAAAATCCGTCAACGGGAAGTCTGTCTGTTTGTACGTCCGCGGTCACGCGAACACTATAACTCAAAAACTTGAATAGCTAGATGGATAAAATTTGGTACACGGCTTTATCGTCATGAATGTTGGTCCGTATAAAAGTTTGGGCCAAATCCATCAAAGGATTGACTGTCTGTCGGTCTGTATAATCGCAGACTTGCAAAAATTATATCTCCATTGGATTCTGGGTTACAGTAGGTTCGAGTTTTTTTATCCACGCCGGGGGGGGGGGGGGGAAACAGCACCTTTTTGGGGAAGTATACGAGAAAGGTTAGGAGAGATCACTTCCGCTGTTTAAAATACACTTCTTTGACATTTTCATTCCTTTTAAGTTGGCTTTACTTCTAAAAAATTAACCATGCATGGTTATTTTTAGCAAAAAAATGACGAAAAATTTGTAACATATATTTCTGAATATTAAAATTTCTATTTATCGATTTTTTTCCCGAGGAATCTCCAAGTTCGATGTATATAGATCCGATCTCGTTTTTAAGCTTTGCTTGGTAGGTTACAAGATCGCGACTGGACATTCGCAGCTTTTACTGCACTCTTTCACTCAGAGAGAGATGTCTGATAAGCGGGAACTAAAACCAGCTGGAGTGTTCTCCCCTAAACTTTCTAGTATACTTCTCAAAAAAGGTGCTGTTTCCCCTCCCCCATCGTGGATAAAAAAAATCGAGCGTATTGTAACCCAGGATCCAATGACTATCAGAAAATATTTAGGTAAAGAATCAAATTCAAAGAGATGCGTTCCGATTAAACGCGTACCGATTTCTACTCCAGCTTGGCTCAAGGGCAATAATCCTTCGGCGTGCACAGATTGCTGCCAGTGCGCATGCGCATGGAGATAGCGGACTCGTTGGAGATGCGATTATACAGACCGAAAGACAGTCAACCCGTTGCCGGATCTGGTCCAAAATTTTATATGGACCTACATTCATGACGATAAAACTGTGTATGAAATTTTAACCATCTAACTATTCAAGTTTTTGAGTTATAGCGTTCCCATGACCGCAGACATACAGACAGACAGACTTCCCGCTGACGGATTTTGTCCAAAATTTGATAGACCCCTACAAATTATGTTTAAAGGCCACATACCAAATTTCATCCTCGTAGCTCTAATAGTATTTGAGTTATCGTGTTCACAGACAGACAGACAGACATAATTCCCAAATTGTGTTTTTCGGACTCAGGGAGGTCTAAAACGCGGAGATTCGTCAAAATCTCGAGTTCGAATTTTTTGACGATTACAATACTTTCTCTTTGTATTCTTCGTATGCGAGAAAGTAAAAATTAACTATGCATGGTTATTTTTATCAAGAAAATGACGAAAAATTTGCAACATATATTTCTGAATATTAAAATTACTATTTATCGATTTTTTACTTTCTCGTATACAAAGTATACAAAGAGAAAGTATTGTAATCGTCAAAAAATTCGAACTCGAGATTTTGACGAATCTCCACGTTTTAGACCTCCCTGAGTCCGAAAAACACAATTTGGGAATTATGTCTGTCTGTGTGTGTGTCTGTATGTGTGTCTGTGTGTGTGTCTGTGAACACGATAACTCGAAAACTATTAGAGCTACGGGGATGAAATTTGGTATGTGGTCTTTAAACATTTTGGGCCAAATCCGTCAAAGGGTTGACTGTCTGTCGGTCTGTATAATCGCATACTTGTTCAGTTTTGAAACAACTCCCTGCGCATGCGTACTGGTGGCAATGCCTGTGCAAGGAAGGGACGCTCCGAAACTTGGCAGTTTGCCAAAAACAAATTCTGGAGTGGTTTTGTAAGGAAGCAAACATTTAGGGAGTCTCGCCAGGTCCTGTTGCGCAAAAGAATGAGCAGAGGATTTGAATTTGTTTTGATCCTTCAAACCACGCGTGGTTCCAACTTTGGTTTACTTGCGACGGAAGTTTATTTGACGTCTTTTATTATTCTAGTTTTCTCTACATGTGTTAGGAGTATACGAGAAAGTTTAGGGGAGACCACTCCCGCTGGTTTTTTTTTAAAGCAGAATATCCCAAGATCGGAAAATCAAGTTCAGGCTCATTGGCAAACAGAAATTTTTCATTTTCACAGATTTGAGTCATTTATCATGCCGAACCGAAGCACTCAACCTACATTATTTTTTTCCATAAACATTTGCCAAACTTTTAGTTTTCTAGATGAAAATTCTATCATAAAATATTTACGCGTCTTTCTTTTAACATTTCTGAGTTTTGGAAGGATTCCCATTCAAGAACTGGAAGAAATGTCATTGTATTAGCTAGTCTCTAGAGCCATTGTTATCCTCAATGTTCAACTTACACTGCGGGTATTCCCCTGCTTTGGCGTGTTGGAGGCTGACCTTCGACCTCAGACAGACGAGTGCATTTGCTCAGAGGGGGAAACGGAGAGCAAGTCACGGAGAAATAACAAAGCTGCCGTAAATACGACTGTGCTGATGGCTCCTAATTTATCAAAATAGACTTGTCTGATATCCCATGATGCTGAATTCCATGATTTTAATACTCTCAAAACTCAAAACAAAAGCATGGCTGCTAGATTCTGTTCAAACTTCTTATGTTCAATATTCCTGACACAAAAAACGTTTCAAGGTGTGAAATGTTTTTAAGAACATTCGGAAATTTCGATTTGTATGTGGATTCTGTGTTCCATAAATATCTGGAAATAATTCTTTAAAATAATTTTAAAACTTTTATAAAAAACATATACAAGTGAAGTGAAATTCGGAAACATGTTGCAACATTGATAATATACGATCATGCTCAATGATTCAAATTCAACTCTCCTAATCTGATATAATGGGTGAAATGTGCATTAAATTTCAGTTGTAAACTCGTTGAATTTGAATTCCAACTAGAGCAACTTTTTCGAGAGAAAGAATCTAATTTCCACTTACTTCGATTCCTAACGAAACGAAACGAACAGTATTCATGGAAGTGAGTTTTTAATGGCATTTAGGGGGAAAAGAGATAATGCGAAATACTCTGGGAGAAGTTGAATGTGGAGAACTGATTAAGTTAATGATAAAGATTTGATGGAAAGAGAAGAGCTACGATTTGCTGAACAGACAATTAGACAAAAAGGAAAGTGTTCGAGTTTTTACTTTCTCGTATACGAAGTATACAAAGAGAAAGTATTGTAATCGTCAAAAAATTCGAACTCGAGATTTTGACGAATCTCCACGTTTGAGATCTTCCTGAGTCAGAAAAACACAATTTTGGAATTATGTCTGTCTGTGTGTGTGTTTGTATGTGTGTCTGTGTGTGTGTCTGTATGTGTGTCTGTGTGTGTGTCTGTGAACACGATAACTCGAAAACTATTAGAGCTACGGGGATGAAATTTGGTATGTGGTCTTTAAACATAATTTGTAGGTTTCTATCAAATTTTGGACAAAATCCGTCAACGGGAAGTCTGTCTGTCTGTATGTTCGAGGTCATGCGAACGCTATAACTCAAAAACTTGAAAAGCCAGATGGATAAAATTGTATACACAGTTTTATCGTCATGAATGTAGGTCCGTATAAAATTTTGG
>BGPR01044891.1:0-12485 GCA_013235015.1 Araneus ventricosus | reverse complement strand
CCTCCACCTGCAAAACCTAGAAATTAAGCACTGAACTTAAAGAGGAACAATGGAAAAATTGAGAATAGAATCAATGCTTGAAGTATATATTTGGCTTTTAGACAATATGGCAGTCAAAAACAATATCCTTATAAGGGTATTTAATCTGTTCAATCACTAAATAATTTTAACAAACAACAGATATTTTAGGGTCGGTGGGGTAAAGTGGTCATAAAATCCACATTTTTTAACTTAGGTGGATTATAAATATAAGAATTTGTTAAAATACTTAACCTTTTTGGGTTGTTATTTTACATTGCATTAAAATTTGGGGGAAAAATAACTGATTTTAACAATTTTATGACACCTTCTATTTGTCATGTTTTTATGACCACTTTACCCCATGTGGTGGGGTAAAGTGAGTAGTACGAGGGGTAACGTGGTCATAATTAAAAAATAAGCATAAAAACGCATAAAAAGTAAGCAAAGTTTTTTTAAAGATTTAACAAAACTCAATATAGCTTCAACTTTAAATGAAAATCAGTTTATTTGTTCAAATTATATATTTTTAATAACCTAGGATCAAAAGTTGGCTTATCAAGAATTTAAAGGATATCTTGACTCTTCAATTCCCACAATGATTTTCAGGAAAGGTGCAATAGCCTGAAGTTTTATATATTTTATTGACAGAAAATCTCCTATTTTATCAAAAACCTGTCCAATAAGATCTTTGATTAATCCCCTCCTTCATATTTTGCCAACATCTCACAGAAATACTGTGATAATTGATTATCTGCAATTGTGGATTCACTTGACTGAATAAGACATTTTCTCCTTTTTATCAAGTTTTTCTTGCATCTCTTTCTTTTTGTAGTTGTTTTATTAATAATTTCTTCAGTCAAACCTTCATTATTGTTTTTTTTTTCTCTTGAATTCTATATTGCCACTTTATGTATAGATGAAACAAGTGGTTATAGGGTTGAAGTAAAGTACGTGTCAAATCTTTTAGAGTGCAATTATGCATGGCTTTTTTTACTGTTCCATAAGTCATGTAATTTCCGTGCCCATCACAAATTAACAGAATAGGTTTTTGCAAATCTAAAGAAAATTGGATCAAGCCTTTACCTTTAGTCTATTTTAGCACTACCTTTAGTCTATTGCTCATATTTGAGCTCCTTTGTAAAAAAATAAAAAGGCAGCATGAAATCATTTGCTGATGCACTAAAAAGTACATCCTTTTTTGCAAATGGCTGATTTCTTATATGCATTATGTGATACTTTTGGTACAAAAATTGGGGTTATCCAGTTTCAAATCTTTAATTTTAATCTGTAATATATCTTAAATTAATATTTAATTAACACCTGTGTAATAAATTAAGCTTAAGAAATTTTAAAACAGTGATGCATGTTAAGCCTATCTCTATGACCACTTTACCCCATCTTACTTACTTCAATTACTATAAAATAATATCTGTAATTAATTCAGCTTATCTGTTAATGAGAAAGAATTCTTAAGACCTATATGAAGTTTTCTGCAGAGTCAATCTAATGAAAACTTAATTAAACAAACTGTAGGAGAGAAGTTAAATTAGGTATTCCAACTTTATACTACATAAACAAACAAAATGGGTGTTTTCTCCTACTAAAGTGTTGCAATTAGTATAATTTTGAATGGTAATCTTAGTTCTTAACTATTCAAAGCTAAAAGTTAAAAAATTATGTTCATACCAATATTCATTAAAGTTATAGCATTTTATTTGATGTATGACCACTTTACCCCACCTGACCCTACCATCTGAAGCTTTTCATTGTGGCAGAAGACGATGCAGATTTCTTCTTCTTCTTTTCTTTTTTCTAAAAATCATTTTTCATCGGCTTGAGAACTATTCCATTATGCATCCATTTTCTATTATGTAGTGATAGGCAATGCAATAAGTAGTACAGCATAACAGCAGTCATTACATAACAGCAGTCGTTAGCACACTGGTGATCATACTCATGAATGAGACGCGAGCAGAGCAGTAAGAATGGATAATAACAGCAAAGGTCATTACATTAAAACTAGTTCCCTGGAAAACCTATGACAAGCTATAATGCATTCTTTTATCAGGGGGGCGGGGACATGCTGAAAATGAATGGCCAGAACACTTACATTTTGAAGAAATCTGTCAGTGTTTAATTCTCTTCACACCCTCCAGGTTGTAGAACACTTACTTTTGAAAAGCAGTTGGGGAGAGTGGGGTAAAAGCTGGTAATGGGGCAAAACCAGGTACCTTGATTTTGGCGTTATTAATTCTCCACTTTAGTGGACAAATTCTGAATTATATTATACTAGTGAAGAAAAAAAAGAATGGTCATAGTTGCTATGTTGTTGAATTCACCTCGCCAGTAAGGTTTTTTTTATTTTTTTTATGATGTGTTCAAATGTCCAATGTTCATTTCTATCCCTACTTATTAATTACAATTTTAGAAACTATATTTAGTCCGGCTTATAATATGTTTACTACGGATTTATATCCTAGCAAACAATAATGATTTAGTAAAACAGTTGCATGGTTCTGTTTCGTTTTTTATAACCTCTGCACTCGAGGTAAAACCGGGTACTTCTAGTGGGGTAAAATCAGGTACTAGGGGAAACAGTGGACTCCTGACCCAAACGGATTTTCTACGATTGTGAGACAGTTGGTAGTTTGTGAGGGCCATTCCTAGACTTTGAGTCAAATGGATCGGATAGAAAGCATTTCCAATTTATTCTGATTTCCAATATTTTCATTTTTTGTGATAATTTCAAATAATACAAAGAATTATTTTAGTCATAATTTAAAAAAAGAATTGAAATTTATTAATTTCATTATTTCCTCACTTGCAAATAAACAAATTTTATTCATTTTTTCTCATATAAAAGTAAAATGCGTGAAAATTAAGAATCTTTTGATCGAAGTCTTTGCAATCGTTTGGTTTTATTTAACAAATCATCATTTCGACTGAGTTCATCTCTTAGTGAGCTTCAATTTTAAAGAAGAAAGAATGACATAGAATATATACTTTTCTTCTTTTGGATTGGATTATTTTTCTTCTTATGCTTTTGAATTTGGATAATTAAAATAGTAGGAGAACTCAGTAAGTCTATTACGTCTTTCCAATTTCCTCTTTTGTACAACATTTATTAGATTCTTACATTTCATTTTGTCACTATTCTGTTCTATTGTAATTTTCAAACCAGCAGCGTTTCAATGTGCTGGTGACATTACTAGGTAACCTGCTTCATTCCTACAGCTATTATCACTAATTTAGATATGAATTTTGGAAATATTTTAAAATTGATTGTCTTTATTCTTATATTTAAATAAATTGTTTTTCGTTCTTAAATTCTCAACTATTATAACTGATGTAATAATTAAATAATAAAACAATTTTTTAATCTTAAAAAATTGTTTTATTATTAAATTGTTACATAAAATAAAAATTTATGCTACTTTTCCACTTAATATCTAGTTTTCCCTAATTTCTCATAGAGTTAACATGTGTACCCGTTTTTACCCCGGTGGTTTGACTTTTTCTACAAAAAAATCATTAGTAAAAAAAAGTAGCAAAACTATGACTTTTCCTGAAAGATATATTGTACTCTGATAAATAATGAATATTTTAGTAAAATTTGACAAGCTTTATGTCGGATAGTTCAGCTCCAAGAGGCCTTCGAACCTTAGGTACCCAGTTTTACCCCACTTTCCCTTACATAAATTTGGAAAGAAATTGTTAATTTTGTAACAAAAGGTGAATAAAAAAAAGCTTTACCTTCATAACCACTACCACCACAGAACATGAATCAAAACAAGAATATTTGATATTACCTTATTTTAAACATGCAGGAGATTTCCATGAAGGAATAAAATGCAAAAACATTCCCCTTTTCAGTAATTTCGACAGAATCTTTACATTTTAAACTATGCAAATTTGCACATTACCAAATTTTAAAAGGAAATGCTACTAAAATGAAGCACATCTTAAGGGCCAGAACTTCTGAACCATGAAATATTTCAAAGCATTTAACCACTTCTGAACTTTTCTAAAATAATACTTACTGAATAATGACGAAAACCCATCGCAACTAAAAACTGAATTGAAACACACCCATCTTATGAAGGATTCATAGAAAAATACCTTTGGGTACCCAATGATATTAGTACTATGTATGAGATGATGGTCCAACTGAATGACTGTATCATTTTAAATAAAACTTAACTTTTGAACTCTATCACCAAGTCTTTTTATAAGTAACTGATTTTTGTTTATGAGCTTAGAAGACAATAAATATGAAGGGAAAAGTAGTATGGCAAGAATAAAAATCAAATCCTCTTATAAGGATTGAAACACTGCAAATACTTACCTAGAGAAACTAAGAAATAACATAAAATAACTTACCTTAATTCCAACCATGGACCTCATTTGTCCTTGTAGAGTAAACCAATTTCTGAACTTCTGGGTTAATAGATGGACATATAAAAAAAAAGCTACAAAGCAAAAATTTATTATAATTACAGAAATACACATAGGAAGACATAACATTTTTAAAAGTTATTCATTAAAAAATAGTACAATAACTCATTCTTATCCTTGTAATTTAAGAGCAAATAAGTGATATGAGGAAAATCCAGCTGATTATTTTACTCAACATAAGACAAAATAAAATATTTACAGCTTCAGTTATCATCTTCATTAGTGACTTTGAAGGTAAAAAAATCTCTATATATAAAAGAGGAAAGTATGTGTTTTTTGGTTTTTTATGCACGCCTACACTGTTGGACTTACGGCTACCAAATTTGGCATAGTGATGGGTTAGCACAAAAGGGAGCTAATGCCATAAAAATTATTTTAAAATTCAAATTATTATTTATTTAATTAAATAATGAAAATAAAGCTATTTTTAGACGTTTTTCGCCAATAACTTCCGAAATACTTATGGTACGAAAATAATTTTTATGCCACCTTGAAGAGCAAAAAATTATCTTTTTAATTTCACCAACTTAATTGTTGCACAAAAACATTTCAGAATTCATTTAAACTCAATTTGTAACAATGCTTTCTATTGTTATAAAATCAAATTCAAACTAATTTATTGTTTTCATCAAATCCTTTATTCATGTGTTTTTACCACTTTTCAAGTTATGATAAGAAAACATTGCTTTCTTTGATCACTGAGATCAAAGTAGACTTCTTACTTCCGCTGTTATTTCGTAGCATGTACTTAACTTCCATTTTTATTCTGTAGCTTTTAAAATGCCCTCAAATATACAATGACATTAGTTTAGTTATTATGCAATGCTTCATTTAAATTTCACAAATTTTTTAATGGTCCTAATCAGTGTGCAGCGGCATAGCAACCAGGGAGTAGATGCCACATATGCCAGTTTTAAGGGTGCCATGGAGACAAAACATTACTGCATTTATGCCAATTTTTAAAGTAAAATATGATTAGGGGTGTAAAAATAAAATACCAGGCCCCAAGAGCCATTTATGCTTGCTAAGCAAATGACAACTGGGGTAAAAAAAATCATATTCCCTGGGCGCCACTTACCCATGCTGTGCCACAGACCATGTTGGCAAAATGTTAATATGTTTGTCTCACTACCAGAGATTGCTAAGTACGCATGCGCATGGAGATCAGTTTTGAAACGAATGCTTAACAAGTATGCGATTATACAGACCGACAGACAGTCAACCATTTGACGGATTTGGCCCAAAATTTTATACGGACCTACAATCATTATGATAAAACTGTGTACCAAATTTTATCCATCTAGCTATTCAAGTTTTTGAGTTATAGTGTTCACATGAATGCGGATAGACATCCCGTAGATGGATTTTCTCCAAAATTTGATAGAAACCTACAAATTATGTGTGAAGGTCGCATACCAAATTTCATCTCTGTATCTCTAATAGTTTTCGAGTTATCGTTTTCACAGACATTCCAAAATTGTGTTTTTCGGACTCAGGGAGGTCTAAAACGTGTAGATTCGTCAAAATCACGAGTTCGAATTTTTTGACGATTACAATACTTTCTATTTGTATACTTTGTATACAAGAAAGTAAAAAACCACACACATAACACATGCTAGCATTGCCAAGGCAGAAATCTCGTATCACTACCCGATTGCATACCTAGTTCCGTACCGACAGGAAGAAATCGGTTGTAGCAGCATCAATTTGTACCCGATACAGCAAAACCTGGTATCACCCCAACTCTATAAGCTAGTCTTTTCTATTAAAACTCAAAAGTAAGCAGACATATGTATGTAATGTGAGTCTGGAGCCCTCTGTGCAGTGGAATGCATGAAAGGCACAGAGAATATAAAAATACATCTTTATATAATAGCAGCATAAGAGAGAAAGACAAGAATTATAACCTATGTACAAAGATAATAGGGTTGCATGAAAATACACACAAATGCATTTGGTGGTTTATCACCACTTTTTGCGAACAAGGCTCACAGTGAGGCTATCTTCTGACGAACCGCTGAACGAAGAACTGCATCGAAAGAACCAAAAGATGGGAAATAATCCAAGGAGTCCATTTTGACCATTTAAATTCCGAAATCACAAATTAGTTAAAAGGATATTAATTAATAACGCCAAAATGAATTATTGGCCTTCCCCTGTAGAGCCATCTATCGTGCAGAGGACTTCGAGGGACGGTTGGTTGTGGCAGAAATCTTTCTCAGTCGTTCTAAAAACTGTCATCCTTCCTTCCATACTAAAGTGAGACAAAAAATAGTCCCAGAATCGGATAGACCATTCATTTTGCCAGGACACACATTACATACATATATATATATATATATTTTACAAAATAACAATTTTTTGAGATTTTAATAAAATAAGTTGATTTTGAAGCCTTTTCATGGGCGGAATGTTTGAATCCGGCCTGTATCTCTTTTTCATCATAGTGTTTGATTGAGTTTACGTCTTGTGAAAGTGTCTGCTTTGCTCTCCTCAACCAAGTAATTTAAAAAATTGGATTTCCTAAAGTTATTTTTTTATGATTTTTCGAAAATTACTCGAAATTCGTCTTAAACATTTAATAACTTCGGGATTTCTCGAAATAATCGCATGACTTTTTTCGTGCTCCATATTTTTACATTATCCATATTTGGACCGAAGATTGAAAAATTTCCTCCAAAATTGCGGATTTTAACTTTTTTGCGTGTTTTTTTTGTCTAATAATCTTTTTGAAAGTTTTATTTATATGATTTTGTTCTTACATTTTTTAGTTAAAAGTTACTGTAGTTTGTTATCAGTGTGTGAAATCTGGAAGTTCTAACTTTAATCTTTAGACGACGAGTACTTAAACCAGAAGAACTGCGCTGAATGCAGAGAGTGAAATTCTCTCGTGTCGCATTCAAAGGTAAACAATTTTCTGGTACAACAGTTGCACTGCCCGTAAGGAAAAGGTTAAAATTTCTAAGTATTTATTTAGTTCAGCGGCCATCATGTGACCTTCTCCGCCTAAGTTATGAGACAAGGCCCAGCAACGCGCCAAGATAGCTGTGGTGTTGCAATGAATACACTCTTCGAAAAGTTTACATGAAATGTTGTATGTTGCTTTTTCAAGAGCAACATCAAGACGTTGTGTGCGGGTTTTGGTAATTGATACAAAGAAACAGGGAAAATCAAATTGCTCAAATAGGGTTTTAACTAAAAATTTTGTTTTCCATGAGGTTTTACTTTGAGATTTCATGTATGAAGTGCATCTTCCTTCAAGCGCATATAAACTGGAGGCAGGCATATGAAAAAATATGGATCCTGAGCAACCAGGGTTATCTCCTACCTTCTGTACTAGAGTAGTTGACTAAAGTCAGACAAAAAATAATTCTGGAATCGGTTAGACCAGAGGTTCCCAATGGGGGTACGTGAAATCAAAGTCATTAATGACAGAAGCAAAAAAAAAAAAAAAACGTAAGGGATTAAAAAAAGTTACAGAATTTTGCTTCTCCAAGTGAATACTTGCTATTTAATAACTATATTACTTAAATAGCTGATTAATATTAAATGTAATTTTTAGCTACCCTTTTAAGTTAAAACTAAATAATTACAATACTGTTTCATTTGTTTTGGCATGGAACTAATACTATTGTAAAAATGAAATAAAATGTATAATCAAAAATAAGTTCTGCAAATCTTATTAATTCCAGTCACTTCCCTTTTAAGCTAACCTGAACATTATAGATAAAAACTTCTTTGCATAGACAGATAATTGGGAGGGGGCGAGTTGGATATGACAGTGGGGGTATGCAAAAACAAAAATAATCAAAAGGAACGTGAGGGAAAAAAAGTTGGGAACATCTGGGTTACACCATTCATTTTGCCACGACATGGTATAATTTTTTTTAAAGAAACAAAATAACGATTTTTTTGTATTTTTTAAAAAATAAGTTGGTTTCAAATTAGAAATTATTTTAACATGCATTCAGGAATAACAGAATTCATTCATAATATTATAATGCATGCACTAATAATAATATTAGTGCATACGTAATAATAATCACTGCCAGCTTGCAAAAGACACAAGTTTTTAGTTAAGTTATTTAATCTTCCAAGAAAAAAAAAACTTTCAATCATGTGACCACTCAATTTGGCTTGAGTTTAGAATACAAAGTGCATATTTATTAACCTTGCATCTCTAGATTTAGGAATCTTGGAAACTTTAAATATTAGTAATCATAGAAATGAAGATCTCTAATTGAAAACACAGGCACGGAATATTCATTTCACTCAATGATAAACTAAAAAAATTTCATCAACATTGTTAATAATATAGCTACTCATAAAGTTGTTATATCAAACATCAAGATAATCCAAGAATAACAATTTTACTGTACATATAGTTTATTAAATAAAATTCTAAGAATAAAACAATTATAGTTAATCTAGACTTTTAATTTGGCATATAAAAAAATTGATACAATTTAAATTCATGAATATACAATGGAAAATACTAATAGATATACTTTACTTTCATTCATTGAAAGATTGTATTTACTTAGTCTTAAACTAGGACTACTTAAATTCCTTTGCTAACTAATATAAAAAAACAACCCTTGATTTCTATACAGCAAGAAATTGAAATAATAGCTATTTTATATAACAACCCATATTTAGTCAAATTTGCTTTGTCCCTATCTTATGAGCTTTGGCTCTACTAGGGGGGAAAAAAAGGAATGTAAATTCTTTCATTCAAATTATTTGCCTCAATTTCCTGGTCCAACAGGAGCACTAACTAATTTGCAGTTCTTTCCAAAGTATAAACAAATAAGGGGGGGGGGGAAAAGGAATGACTTAAAATTGATTTTATCAGCTAAATATTTGACATGACTTAAATATCGATAACACGATGTCCTAAAAGCATGGGCACTATCAAATTTATTTAAAAACTCACAACTTAATACAGGGATGAGATTGGAAAAAAACCAAAAAAGCTGAAAATAGAAATCTGAAAATTTTAAGCATGAAATACGTTATAAGTAATTTAAGCGAGATAAATTATTATATATATGTTTGTGAGTGGGTAATTGTTTAATTACATGCAAGGCTACAATCAGCAAATCAAAAAAGGAATACCAAATTAACAATGAAATACTAATACCTACTTACAACTATTATTAAGTCAACTAAATTGTAGCTAGAATAATAGTAAAAAATGAAAAAAAACATACTTTTAAAAATAAGATTTTGAATGTAAATGAATTATTTTTTAAATTTATGACAGTAAGCAATTAGTTACATTCTACTTGGTTTTCAACAAATTTTTCATTTTAAAATGCAGATTATGTTGGGGGAAAAAAAAAAAGAATTTTCAATCACAAGGGTCTTTTTTTTCTTAGTATTTCTTGCAAAAGGATGCATGGATATGTCTTAATTTTTTTAAGAACACGGATTCCAAGATCATTGTAAGAAAAAAAGGGGGTAAGCGGATTTTTTTTTCGGGAAAAAAGAAAAAGCAGAATTTTCTGTAAAAAAGCAGAAATTTTTCATTTCAAGAAAATAAAAAAAGCAGAAATCCACCAAAAAGCTGAAAAATCTCATCCCTGTTAATAGTATCTCCATCTCAAATATTTCCTGTTCTGACTGAAATTAAATAAACTTAAAATTTTGATAATAAGCAAATAAAATTTAACTCTAAACGAAAAGACATAAATCATTAAGAATAAAATTAAAATAAGATGCAACCAAAGCTTCTGGAGCATGCAAAATGCAGCAAGCAACCAAGACACAGAAAAGTAAGAAAGACAAAAAACTTACATTCTACCACCATCAGTTGCTGCCTGTAATGGTGGTAGAAAGTAAGTTTTTTGTCCATCTTACTTCTACTAAATGGAATTAAGGTATTTCTTGATTTCTTCTTTCGAATATTGGAATGCTTTGGGCAGGGTTGCGGCGATTTAAATCAGTGATTAAAATCACTGATTTAAATCAACTGATTTTTTTTTAAAAAATCACCAATTTAAATCACTTTATTTTAAATATCATTTTAATCTGCTTTAATGAAATAAAATTGTTCATGTATCTTTAAATAGTGATTTTAAAATATTTTTAAATGTATATTCAAAGAATATATAGAACATAAACAAAAATATTTCATTGAATTGGTGTAACTAGAATACTTCCCTATCTTTATTATTGAGAACAAAGCAAATTAGATTTTAAATAAATCTCTAATGAGCAACACAATAAAATGCAAAGTATGAGATGCTCCTTTTTATAAAATAAAATAAATATTGTTAAAGGATCATGATCACAAAGAAAGAACATAGTAAAATGCAGTGAGTTTCATTTTAATATTGGAGAAAACTAAATAGTTTTGGGGACAACAAAGTGTTTATATTGCAATAATGTTCAAATGTAAGATAATTAAGTAATACATATAAATGTTCCAAAAGAAATATAAACATCTACATAGTGCAATCTCTTAAACCATGATCTATACTTATAAAAGGCAAGGTTTGTGTGTGTGTGCGAGCTTAGAAATATTTTTTAAATAGTTGTTACATGTTTGAATTAATTTTTTTAAATTTGTTTTTTTAAAAGAAATTACAGCTTAATGACCGGTATGTTGTTATATATATATGTAATAATCTCATTTAATTTTGCTTTAAATTCTAATATTATATATTTTAAAGTCTTAATGTATTCCAAAATCACTTTTCTTTAACTCCAGTTTCATTCTATTTCCCGCTCTGGAGGTATATTAAATCTCTCGTTTCGCATATTTATTACTAAAAGAATATTTTAATCGTTTCCACGCGCACACAAATCACGAAATCAGTGACTTACTGCCGCCATACATTTTCCCTAAAACACTTGTGTAATATAGTAAAAATAGCTATTATTCCCTTCACTTTGATCACGTCTATCTGTTAAATCCCTACCTGAGAAAAAGCAGGGATTTTCTGCTCGCTTTTGGCTTGAAACCTTATACTAAGATGTACGTACATTCCGTCACTCTCCCGTAATAAAGGAAAATTAATATATAACTCGGCCTGTTTTGTTATGTAACGACTACAACAACGAATACATTTTATATATATATATATATAATTCTATGACTATAGGGCTCATTGTCTAATATGCAAATGTTAAATATATTTATAGATTTATAAAAATCATTAAAATCAAAAAAATCTTGATTTAAATAAAAAAAATCCTATTTAAATCAAATAAATCGATTTTTTTTGAAAAAAATAAAAAAAATCGACAACCCTGGCTTTGGGTCACATGAGATTTCAGTAAAATTCTTGGTGAATTTTTCTTGACTTTTTTTGGAATCTCATACAGAAAAGTATTCCTGTTGTTATTTTGAATCCTCTCGGAAGAGTGACGCCTTGATAAAGTTCATCTGGTGGATTCTTTAAACTTATTCCTTGTTCAATCTTAATTTCTAAAGAATTTTTATTTTGTTAGGTGTTTTTTTGAACAGAATCATTACAAAAATTAGGTGAGCTAGCTAGCCACGAAAAGTAACTAGTATTAAGTGTTCTAAAGGATACTCATTCCCAGATTTTACAACATATAATATGATCAAACTATTGTAACCAATAATGGCTGTTCAATATTATATGAAATTTTAATATTGATTTCAGTTATGAGTAGATTTGCGATATCATTGGTGTTAATGGTTAAGTGATCATACATCCCTGGTTCCAACTGTTTTTTCTCCAACATACTTCCCCATTAATACCTTGAGCATCCTGGGTTATTGTTTAGAATATCTGCTCACTTAAGAGTAATAGTTCAACATTTGCAATACACACTGTCATAAAATTATATCAAACCGATTAAACAGTAAGTGATTTTTAAGGATTGCACTTCATTATTATTGTTATTATCAGACATGACACCTGGCTTGAAACAAAAAAAAAACTGAACTTCATAAATAATGAATCGTGCCAAACATAAATACAGAGAAGTAAAATAAGTATGATTAATTGAACAATAAAATAAATAAATTTATA
>BGPR01044890.1:0-12485 GCA_013235015.1 Araneus ventricosus | reverse complement strand
GTGTTCAGCCTGTAATCATATTTGCGCTTATCCGATATCGTGAAAACGAGATTCGATTAGACGCACCATTTTAGTTCCTCTGATGTCGCTTTTTCCCAACTGTAGAGCAAAATGGGGATTCCCCTTTCCCGACATGGTTTGCCACAAATATTTATTTATCGCACTTTGGTGACGATGCGCTAAAGTGCGCCAGTGGTAATATGCCTTACATGTTAGTGGGCGCGGTGTCCGGGATTAGCCAGGACAGTCTCTAATTTTTACTCTTTCTCCCGGATTGAAAAAGATCTAGTATGAATAATACACCTCACATTAAAACAAATAACTTGCATTTAATTTTTGAAAAAGTTAGGTAACAAATTTTATCTATAATTATAAAAGGCAATGTTTGCGTGTGAGCGATGTCCAGACGGATCTATCGCACTTACAGCCATGAAATTTGGCACACAGGTAGTCGTAATGGTGACTCAATGCACCAGAATTTTAAAATTTAATCTAGAAAATTTTTTATTTAATGTTTTGTGTTGTTTTGGGTCATTTTTGGCACGTTTACGGCTGTAGTATCTTTTTTAATGATCGTTGAAAAACAATCACTGCACCTTCGGATAGAACAAACAATTTTCGCTCCAATGAAGTTTGTTTTGAATTTCCAACATAACTTACTGAATTTTGAGAATTTTTTAAATAATAGTCACTTTTTATTTATATTTGTAACTTTCAATTATTATTTTCTTGCATCCGACGTTCTAATAACGCTATCATTTTCAATTTTTTTAGGTATAAACTGGAATATTTATCCCTGTTTTAGAACAAGAATGGTTATCTTCTTTCTCCGATTTTCTATGATTTTTTTTTATCGATCAGTTCAAAACATTTTCACTCGCATATCCGAATCGACAAAGCTTTATATCGACCCAAGGTTACACAGAGTAGCGTAATGGTTACAGAATAGATAAATCATAGGTGTATCGCATGTAGCAAGGGTCTGTGGTAGCTTGTGATTTGTATATTCTGTAACCATTATACTACTCTGTGTAAATATTGTATTAAAGAGATTGGTAATTGAATTACATATTAATACGAAACACTTGTTTTATGATTTTATCCCGACGTTTTCAAGAAAAATCTACGGCGCGGACCCAAACTGCGCCTTTCTTATGTATTTTTTCTTCTTTTTTTATACATAGAATAAGGACACCTTAATGTCACCACTTTGGATGGATCAGATTGAAAGGAAAATAAAAGTATTAAAAAATATATTATTTATGTTTTTATCTGTTCTTATTTATTATTTTTAAAAGATTAATTATCGCATTGCCTCCTAATTCTTTTGCTTATTTCACTGACATAATTTTGGAATTTTGTCCAGTTCCCCTAGCCAGCGTCTTGGATCGAAGTTCGGAAAATCTGGGCAATATAATAAATTAGAGTTATCAGACGTCCTGATTTTCCAGGAAATAATAACCGGAACAGTCCCGATTTTTTATTCTTTGCTCCAAATTTGAATGTTATCGCCTGTTTTGTACCGATGTTGCCTTATAAGGAGCTAGATCATAAAATAAAAAGTTAACAAAATTTAATTTCTTAAAGAATTGATGTATCATACGCTACTACTTCTCCTTCGCAACCTTAATTATGCTTTGAATATGGTAGTTCTAGTATGACTAATATGGATCAGTCAGTCTATAGGTAAAATGATGGAAATAATAGCAAAATATACAAGGTGAACGCAAAGTCTTTCCCTGAATGCAAAAAATTATTACTTCAAAACTATTAAACTTAGACATATCTTTATTTTTGTAAATTGTAAATAACTGACTGAAAATCAAATAGTTAATTATTAAGTAAATTGATTGAAGCAGTTAATTGTAATTGACTCAGAATCAAATAGTTAATTATTAAGTAAACAGTTGAATCAGTAAATTGTAATCGACTCAGAATCATACAAGTAACTAATAAGTAAATTATTGAATCAGTTATTTTTATTGACCTATAATCAAATAAATAAGTAAATAACTGAATCAGTGTAAATTGTAACTGACTCAGAATCAAATAAATAATTAATGAGTAAATAAATGAATCAGTTAAATTGCAGGTCACTCAGAATCAAATAAATAGTTAATAAGTAAATAACTGAATCAGTAAACTCAGAATCACAATTTCAATTTATATATGTGGGATGCAAATTATCCGTCCGTCTCAAATGTAATTATGATTAGGTAGAACTTCTTCGCATCGATTGACACGTCTGCTGTTCAGGGGTGGCGCCAGAGGGGAGACCGGGGGGGCAGGGCCCCCTGTCGGGAATGCTGTGCCCCCTCCCCGTCGGGAAAAATTTTTGTACGGGGTATTCAACTGTAGTTGATAAATAATAATCTGGCGAAAATTTGAGACCAATTTCATTACACTCGTCCCCCCCGTCCGGGGAGATCGTGCCCCCCTGTCGGGCAATTCGGCCCCACCCCGTCGGTCAAATTCTAGCACCATTCCTGCTGCTGTTGAAAGAATATCGCAGTATAAGGTAAACAGCGGGAGTGGCCTCCCCTAAACTTTCTCGTATACTTCCCCAAAAAGGTGCTGTTTCCTCTCCCCCGCGTGGATAAAAAAATTTGAACCTACTGTAACCCAGAATTTTTTTTTATTTCTCTCGAAAGTGGATTGTGGTGGGGGCAGATGACCATTGACGACATATCTAGACGTCATAAGATCCCATATGAAATAAAGATTGTCGAAATCGGTCAGGTGGTTGGGGGACTCTGTCAAGTTTTTTCCCTGTAGAGAATGTACAGTGGAGAAGTTTTTTTTCGATTTCTCTCGAAACTGGAGGGTGGTGGGGGTGCAGATGATAATGTCGGGCAACTCACAAACATTACTAAGTAGGAAAAATCTGAAGGGAAAAAAAAATGTGATACGCCTTTTGAGCTTAGGAGGACAGTATAGTCACCCGGGTTGAAAAGCTAATATTAGAACAACTAAAATTAACTTCCTTTGGAACAAATGCAAAAAAAAAAAACACACCTCATTTTAAGAATTCGAAAGATTAAAGGTTAAGTTCATTTTCAGTAAAAATTTAAACTAATAACTTGAAACACTAAGGTGAAAAAACAGCAGAACCATAAAAGAAAGAGACGCGGTTTAAGGCAACCAGAATTCGTTCTAATGAGGATTTCACTGTGAATCTAATGCATGTGTATTTGATAACCTCAATGACGTATATTAGTGTAGCTCATAATTTTGATGCAAAAATATCAGCATCTGCACACAATCCTTGTAAACTAAATTGATTTTAAAAGATCGAATTACACATAAAATAAAAATGAGATAAAAATAGCATACATTTTTCAAGCTATTTCTATATATCTGGATTACAATGCATCAAGTTTGCCTCGAAAGTGGAACTGTTTCTCGGATGAGCTCAGAAATGCTCGAAAAGTCGGTTAATAAAATTGTCAAAATAAGGGCAGGAAAAAATGGTTTTATTGGAGCTTCAAAGCTGAAGCAGTGTTCAACGAGAAATTCGGAAACTGGCAATCTTTAAATATCTTCTTCTTTCTGTTTTTTCCCCTTTCCAAAATTATTTCTTTCTTTGAATTTATTTTTAATCAATTATTCGTACTATTCACTTGTCATCCTACTTTCTACACATTATGTCAATGTTTTTTTAATTATCTTGTTATAAATCAATTATTTAATACGTCAATAATTTATAATAATCAATAATAATATATCAATAATTTAAGTGTTTTATACAGAGAAAAATAAATATATTTTGAAGTAAAAATGTTTTAAACCAGCGCTACAGCGTTAATTGAGAATGAAGCAGATTAAACAGAGATTAGAACATGATCATTTAATAGCATTAAAATACACAAAATTTTAAAAAGCAGACCAAAATATAAAAATTTTGCGTTAAGAGAAGTTAAAACTTAAGTTTGAATGTCTTTTTTTCAGCACGACTCGTTTCTATGTTGAATGATCTCTAGTGGATTTGAGGCTGCTGTGGAAAATTATATTCCAAGATAATGCTGAGTCTTTGTATTACTGTAACTATTCACAGAAAGATTTTCTGTTGTTTTTGCACAAAATTAATTTTTCCTTTTGGCAATAAAATATGCATTCGTAATTCTATCGACATAAAAAAATGCTATCCTCCTTACTGACATTCACATTTTCGTAGGTTTACTGAAAAATATGTCAATCGAGTTAGTTTAAAGCAGCACTTTCTTGTTAGATTAATCTTCAATTTCATGAACAAACATTAATTTAGACATTGAAAGGCCATTAGGGCCAGTCGGTATTTCTCTTCCTGAGTCGCGCTATATGAAATCAGTTGATAATCAATTCCTTTGCTTTGTTTTCTTTATTGTGTCCACAAGATTTGAGACTTTCTCAAGTATGTCCAATCCTTCGGGGTGAAATACCTTCATAATCCAGGGTTTCGCTTTCTAAAATGTTTTGGCCTTCTGTTGAGTCATTAGAAGTGTAGACTTTCTCCAGTAAGTTCAACACTTTTCGCAGTTTTCCAATGGCTTTGTGTGAAATCTCTTCTGAATCCTGTGTTTCACTGACCAAAGTAAGATTTTGTGCCTTTGTTGTGTCCTCAGATTCGTATAATTCGTCGCCTAAATCCAATTTTTCTTGTAATTTTTCATGCATTTTGTGTGATATCTCTTCTGAATCTTGTATTTCGCTGGTCAGAGAGTGCTTCTGTTGTGTCCACAGCACTGCGGACTTCCTCCAGTAAGTCCAATTCTTCTTGTAACTTTTCAGCTGCCTTTTTAATTTCCTCTCTTTGTTTACATGTCGAGCCATTCTTTATATCAATCGAAGTTAAGACGATGTTTGCAGCACTGATGGCGATTCCCAGTCCCGCAAACACACCTAACGAAACCTCTTTTGCAGCTTCTACTGGTATATATTCAATGGCGCTCGAAGCGCCTACGCTTACAGCAGCAAACACACGTGCCAGTTCTACGACAGCGTCTATATCGATGTAGAACCTGCTCATCAGTTCTTTCGTCTTCACGATGCATTTGAAGATGAACCGATTCCGTCTACTCAGAAAACCTACCACAAACATAAAGGTGACGATGACAGCTGACAAATCACGTCCTAAATATTTATCAAAGAGTTTGCCTGTCAACATCTGGCGTACGCATAATTTCACTGCTGCATTCAGCCAGAGAGGACTTTTGTTTTTTAAGTCATTTAGTCCTTTAATGCCAACAAACAAAGCATCCATGTCTTCATACAGCTGTTTTATGACATCGAAACCAATGACATCTTCAACTGCATCAATAAGTTCTTTTGTGTGTTTGAACCAGTTCTCCATATAAGCAAAAGCTCTCTTGTCGCCTTGTAGAACTTTCTTGGCCGCTTCCATGCGTTGGCGTAGAAGTATTAATTCGGCCGCTTTGGTTCCAAGCGAGGAAACTCCGCCGATACCAGCTGCGATTCCGCCATTTACCACCAAAGGTGAAACAATCGCTGGAGCAGCTGGCAGAAGAAAACTTGGTACGAATGGTGCAATTCCGCTTAAACAAGCTGGGAGTAGTGCCGCTGGAGCAGCTGGCGGAAAGAAGAAGACACTAGCTAATGCAACAGCTGAAAAAACGAAAAAACATAAATGGTTATATAAGCAACAATATATAAATTCAGGCATTGAAAAGTATGCTGACAACAATTTCCACTGTATAAATTTATAAACAAATGAAATTCGTTTTGCCTTCTAAATTGATTCATTTAAATTTATAAAGCAATGTGCCAAAATAATGCAGTTCTCTCATTTCACACGTTCACCATAAAATGTCCATTTAAAAATATTTTAGAATAAAGCCAGAAAATTCAGTTAGGGCAAGCTAGGGATACTTGACCATGGATTTAATTTTTCTTATGATTCCCGAGTTTTTAAATTTTTTTTATTGTTAGCATCAGAAGAGGATTATATTTTAAGACAGAGAATCAATACCTCATTTAATCATAAAATAAATATATTTCATGAAATCACCTAGATTTAAGTATCCCTAAAGATGAGGATAGTTGACCCACCTCTAGGGAAACTTGATTCTAGGGGTACGGATACTTGACATTATATGTAAATAATATTAAAATTCTTTCGATAAAACTTATGTATGTGAAATACAGATATTAAGTTAAAAGAGCCTTAATTGTCAACAAATATTAACTAAATAAATATTAAAAATTAAATAATATAGCAACTGAAAACTTAATTGCTAATAATAAAAGTCCAATTGCCTCCTAATTGTCCTTATAAGGTGGAGGAAACGTCCGTAGACATTTCAAAAAATAATCGGATTGTCAAACGGGATTTTTTTTTTTGGGGGGGGCGTAAACATAGCATTCGATACACATGTTTTTTTTTAAATTTTGCAGTTAAAAAATATATAATACAGAATCTCACCCATAGGTGGAGCTATAAAGAACAATCACTTTGGATATTGTCAAATTAGACTGTTATTTATAGACATATATACTTCCAACAACTCTATTGTGTGATTTCTGATTTCAAATACGCGTGACGTCTCTATAATTGTACCTTATGGTGAAGGCCATTTCGAACGTTTGTTGTAATAC
Source organism: Araneus ventricosus (assembly GCA_013235015.1). Taxonomy (NCBI): domain Eukaryota; kingdom Metazoa; phylum Arthropoda; class Arachnida; order Araneae; family Araneidae; genus Araneus; species Araneus ventricosus. The sequence continues at coordinate 5,894 of BGPR01044890.1, read as the reverse complement.
TAAGTCGAAGGAAATAGTGTAATTTATATTATGTACAGTCGCGGAAAAAAAAGGATCCACCCCTCATTATTTTGCCGTCATTCATCGCGTATTAAAACAAAAGGTACCAATTTTCAGGAAATAAGGTCTAGTAAAAAGTTTCATGCTTACAATTTTCATAAGGGGTCATATACATGTTTATAATAGCACTAACTTCAAAATTTCCAATGGAAACACACATTTTTCTTAAAGAATTTCGAAATTACATAAAAATTTATGCTGGAATACAAAGTTTCAACATCAGAGCATTTTTTGTTTCGAAATTATAAGCAAATGAAATTTTGAATTTCTAATATTAAAGTAAAATTTTGAATTTTTATTGATATCTTGATAAATAATATATCTATTGACCTATAACTTTTTTTTATGTTGTAGTATGAATTATTCTGCACATTTTACACTTTTAATTTTTATTTTAAAATAATTTTGAGCACATGAAATATTTTATCCAAATTTATGTTAAAAAAATTTTTAATAGCAACACTTATAAATTTTAACGGTAATCGAAGCAGATGACCATTTGATAAGCCCATGAAAAATTTCAGCATATTCGTACTAGAAGTTACATTAAATTTTCTATTTTCGCTGTAAAACGATGCACTTAAGAGGGCGTCATATATTTCGAAAACGTTTTCATTATTAAATATAATATTTACACCACTTTATTTTATAAAATTTAAATATGTAAACATTTAACTATTTATATATATAAATTGAAATTTTATAAATTAAAGTGGTGTAATATTACACTATTTATTTTTTTACGCATCAAGTTTTACTAATTGTAAAATGTAGATCATTACTTTGAAAATAATTTAAAATGCTATTACCGACATTTAAAAGCAAGCAGAAAACTTCTCTATCTAAATGCAGAGACACCTTTTTCTATTTAGAACACAAAATGTCGAATATCTTCCGATATATTCGTGGCACATTAACCAAAATTAATTTCTTGGGGTATTTTTCCATGAGAGATTTATTTGTGGCATCAAAAATGGGTATTGCTTTTGAAAATTTTGAAGTTAGTGCAATTTTATATATTTAGATGACCCTTAATGAAACTTTTAACCATAGAATCTTTTAGTATGCTTTATTTCCTGGAGATCGGTAACTTTATTTAAGGCCCAATGAACGATCGCAGAATAATGCTGGTAGGATCCTTTTTTTTCCGCGACTGTACCTATTCATTCGCTTATGTAAACGCCGCTACTGGTGATTTTTGAACTAAATTTTTTCGTGAAAAAAAGGGCCTAGAATGCTTTCCCCATAAATCATTTTTCAATCCAATAGTTTTTCAATTTTTTTTATAATTTATTTATCTCGGTCTATTCTCTTTTGGCGATTTTTTGGTTGGCAGTAAAGATGGTCGCCAACCAAATAAACTAATAAACGGAAACAGCAAGATTAAGATTATAAAAACAAGGTGAAAAGAAAAACCAACTGATATGTCATAAAAAAAGTGGCATATACAGATTATTGTTTCATTTATCAGATAAGTGTTTTATCATTCTAATCATAATGCTTTTTTTAGCTACTCTGGTGATATTCTGTTTTATAAATGATAATTAAATTCACCAGATTCTTTTTACAAATATTTTTACCACTTAAACAATTGTAGCAATTTAAGGTTGCAATTCCTTCTGAATGAAAATGTCACAGATATTTTAACTAATTTTATTTATTTACCTCTGCATTGCTACTGGCAGTGTTTAATTGAATTTCGTATCTTTCTTTAAAAATTATTCATATCTTATTGGAAAATCCGGCGGCATTTAAAAATCGTTTGATACATTGACAGTCTGTAATTTTTCGAGAAGCTATGAGATTTAAAATTGCTTCGTGTTACTCAAATTCTTATTTTAATAAAAAAAATAAAGTTGCAGACGATAAGATAATTTGTGTATTTTAATATTTCATATAAAAGTAATTTTACATTAAAATATACAGTTTTAAAAAGTGTGTTTATTTATGTGCTCGTTGGCATTCCGTCGAGTGCTAATTTTTAAATAATAGAGGGCTCTGTCCCCTGCTCACTAACGATCGCCAAACCCCAGAAAGATTCTTAGCAATTCCCTCAGGTTTGCTGTAAACTCTGTTCGCTTCGCTCGGTACAATGAGGACACTGTGAATCTTTAAAAAAAACCATTTATGGTTGATCTTTATAGATTTGTTGCCAAGCTCATCGTAGTAGTGCCAACCGTTAAAAAGCTCGCCAAAAGGGAAAAAAATTTTGAGGATTAAAATAATTCTTATTTTTTGTTGTGTATTTGCAGTTGCAATAAGTTCAGAATTTAAAAGTTTTCAAATGTTTAATTTACACTCTATCTTTTTCAAAAAATGTCATTTCAACTAATTTAATAGGATTTTGCTAATTCTAGAGAACAAATTATTTTTCGTAAAGTTAATAGAACTTTTTCTAAAAATTTCTGAATCTCTTCCGAACTTCAAAAACATATTTACATTTAACATATAACATTTGGAAAGTTAAATCATGTGATCCATCGATTGCTGTAGATGTTGCCATATCCCATAGCTAAATAATGTGTGTTTTGGGAGCCGCGTAAGAGCAATATTTATACAAATATTTTTAATTTCTCGCGTATAACCTCTACACCACGTTGTTGTCGACAGCTGATTCGTTATGTGCTACGGTATTCAATATGTGATTCTTTGTTATGTGGTAATATTTCAAATGTTAAAGCGAAAAGAAAATAAATTAAATAGTTAAATTCTTCATTAATAAATGATATAAAAGTATTTTCGTTCCAACCAACGCTGGTTATATCAGCCAGTTATCTATAAAAATGCAGAAATCGTGAAAAATTTTAATTAGGTTTTTTTAAAGAGACTTTTTTTCCCCGAGCCCAAACATCTCGGGAATAAATTTCGACTGTTACAGTGATTCACAAGAATACTATCATAAAAATAAATAAATAAAGTTAAATAATAAACATATAAATCGTCATATAATAAGCACACAAGTCATTTGCACAAATCAGTCAAATTACAAAGAGATAGAAATATCGTTTGCAAAGAAATTGTTAACTCACATATTCTAAACAAGGGAATGAATGATGAAATCATTTATGTTGGGAGATAGAATTTGCCGCTTCAGTCGCCAATACCGTCTTCCTGAATACGTCATTAATAATATATTTTCAATATATTTGGTTATTTTTAATTAATATAATTTTGCATATAATTCCTTGAACAATCAACTTCGCCAAACTTGATGGCCCCAAAATATGACTTCAGTGACTTCATAGTTATAAAATTTGCTTTATATTTAAAATCTGCCGAGATAATAAAATTTACATCAATTATTTCAAAGGATTACAAGAGCCAAAAATATTAGTTATTTGTTTTATTAATAGCTAATCATAGCAAGAAATTTAAATAATAAAATCTAATGTTCGAATTTAGTGACCTTTTTTATCCACATGCTCAGACTGCCCTAATGTGAACCCAGATATATAATAAAACTTCAACAGAACAAAACATATTTACCTCCAGCCCCGCCAATGACATGTCCCGCCATTTTGCCAACATTGCACCAGAACTTCTCTTTCTGAATGGTTTGTTCGATCTCTATCAACTTCTGGATGGCTTCTTTCCTCAAAACACACCAGTCTGGAAAGTTCTCCAAAAACTCTTCTCTAGCGTCCCTTGCTTTCTCGAGAAGTTCGAAGATTCTACTCAAGTTCTTTTTCGAGAGTTCTATTCTTTCAGAAGAGACAACATCGGCTTCTTTTCCACACTCTGGATCTATTTCCGATGTGTTTGGATGTCTTTTCATCTCTGTGAAAGCTATCGAATGAACAGTTTCGGCCAGTCGACGCTCTTCATCTGAAAAACCTAGATCCAGACCTCCCATTGAAGGGGTAAAAAACACATCGAAAAGATTTGTGACACTCATTTTTTTGGTGTCACCGAAAAAATACCGTAAATACCGAATTAATTGTTAAGATGCATCAAAGAAAGAGTGTGATTACAACACACAGACACGAAACTGACTGTTATTTTCTACTGTGTTAAGCATAATGAAGACTTTCATAATCAAAGTCCAAAAATGATAAACAGCGAAATGAAGATAATATGAGAATACATATGATTATAAAAAGAGCTCTTTATGACAACGGATTTATCAATTTGATCACGTGACTAATGTCACATGCCTCAACCGATATAGAATCCAGTTTCACTTTAGGTTCTAAGAGTTTTTTTTTGAATGGAAGAAATCTTGTATGTGATACCCAAAATAGACATAGAATAGGCGAGAAACTGGGGAAAGTCCGAAGATAGAGTGTCATTTGGTTAATTGGAACGTTTTAACTTCGAAATGTTTTTCTTTAGTCCCTTGGATTTCCTACTAACATAATGTTAACCAGCGGGAGTGTTCTCCCCGAAACTTTCTCGTACACTTCCCCAAAAAGGTGCCGTTTCTCCTCCCCCGAGTGGCTAAAAAAATTCGAACCTACTGTTATCCAGAATCTAATGACTATCAGAAGGTTTTTCATTACACTGGTTGAAAAATATCTAGGTAAAGAATTCAAAGCGATGCGTACCGATTAAAACGCATCTATCGCACACTGCTAGGTTTCACTCTTGCCGTCTCAAGGACGTAATTAGCTCCTTTCGCATGCACAGAAGATTGCTTCCAGTACGCATGCGCGTGGAGATAACGGATTGTTTTCAATAGTAAATTATACAGACCGACAGACAGTCAAGCCTTTGACGGATTTGGCCAAAAATTTTATACGGACCTACATTCATGACGATAAAACTGTGTACCAAATTTTATCCATCTAGCTATTCAAGTTTTTGAGTTATAGTGTTTGCATGACTTCGGACATACATACAGACAGACTTCCCGTTGACAGATTTTGTCCACAACTTGATAGAAACCTACAAATTATGTTTAAAGACCACATACCAAATTTCATCCCTGTATCTCTAATAGTTTTCGAGTTAGCGTGTTCACAGATAGACATAATTCCAAAATTGTGTTTTTCGGACTCAGGGAGATAAATCAGGGGATTCGTCAAAATCTCGAGTTCGAATTTTTTGACGATTACATTGCATTCTCTTTGTATACTTCGTATACGAGAAAGTAAAAATTGCCCATTATTCCAATTTATTTTTGCTAATTCGAAGTCGAAACTCAAAATCGTAAAAAAAATGTTTGTTAGTTAAATACATCCATACCTTTCGCTCTCAGTGAGTGAATATGAGTAGTTTTTAAGGCCCTTAACCCGTTGAAGTTCACTACAAGTTTCATGTTTAAAATTACTACATTTATTTCAAAAATGAGTATTAGGCATGTAGCTGATTATAAATGTGTAAAAGAAAAAAAATTCAGCATTTTTTATTTTCAAGAAATTTGTGGTTTCACAGTGAAATTAATGAACGGTAACGGGCTATTTTCCCTCCGAATAAGTTATAATCGAAATACAATTTAAATTATGTATTTAATTTATAAGTATACGCGAGTATTCAAGATATTCAACCTTCATAAAATTCAATATTACTTTCGAAGATTCAGTTTTAAAAAGTATCAATTTGTACAAGAATCCTCGTCATTTTGTTTCTTTTAGAGATCAAAAGCAATTTAGCTCTTGCGATGCCGATATCTGTGTGAATACTAACGGTATTAAACTGGAATTTTTATACAAGTTGCCCTATATAGCTGGTTCTTTTAAGTTATAAAAGATAAATTACGCTACGTTTCGTCCATCTGCAGTAAAAAAAAGAAAAAGCTCAATAAGTGGTTTCACTGCAAAACCAATGAACACTAAATGGTTAATGGTGCAATGTAATCAACTAATGGTGTAATGTAATCAACTAATGGTACAATG
>BGPR01044889.1:0-12486 GCA_013235015.1 Araneus ventricosus | reverse complement strand
CTTACACTCTTGCCGTTTCAAACTTACACTCTTGCCGTTTCAAACTTGTTGCAAGCTTGCTCTAAACTAAAATTGCTATTTGGGCTCCTCCCACTGGTTTGGTGAGGGGGTGTCATCTGAATGCGGTTCAAAAGTACGAGGTCCGTCCTAAAATAGCCCTCTTGCTGTTTCGAAAAGGACTTTTGTATAACTAAACTAATGAACACAGAAACTGAATGAGCTTGTCATGTGAAATTAAGCTATATGGGTTACATACCATCTAAGAAATCACTCATTAAGAATGCCTGTCCATAAGTTGGTTTGTAATGAGCTTGAAATATGACATGTAGTTGTATCATCAGTGGTATAGACCAGTACCTAATTTTGGACGAAATCCTTCATAGGATTGAATATATTTATCCGTATGCATGTGAACGTGACAATTCAAAAACACAACGAAAAAAAGTAAAATTCTGTAAGTAGATCTTTAGTTTTCTCACCAAAACTAAAGATCCGTATAAAATTTTGTACCAAATCGGCCAACCGGAAAGGGTATACAATGCATTCTCCGATTTCCTTCACTATTCTACGAATCTAAACACAAAACATGCTATATAGTGGAAGTGTACCAGAAAGTTAAGAGGAAAGGAAACACTCCCGTTTGTTTCCTTGTAAACTAAATGATCAATAGCTTGGCATTTAATTTCACCAAATAATCAGATTGATAATACTGATTTTTTTTTCGTTTAGTCACACTTCTATGATTAAAAAATATTTTGAATGGTTCGCAGTCAAAACACACGCGTGACAAAACACTTGCAATTTTTAAATATATATTGAAGCTTTTGAAATTTTTCAGATATTCGTCGGCACCTGAACACAACCTATTTTACTTTTATTCGATCAGTTATTTTCAGAAAAGAAAGTGAAAGGTAGTTAATAATTTCAGCATTGCAACATATTAAATCCTTGTCTAGAGAAGAATCAAGTTTCTAAAATATTTTTGTAGAAAAAATAATATTATTTCATATGAGACGAATGGAACTTTTAGACAAACTCAAATTCCTTCGTTCCCGTATATAAAGCAAAAATCAATCTCTTCCCTAAGTAGAAAAGAAACAAACTAAATAAATAAAAAATAAAAAAATCCACGGGATTTCTAACATTCTCAGCTTTTATTACAGTCAGTAAAGCAGAAAAAGTAACATTTCGGAATGAAAAAGTTGTCAGCAAAAAGTAATAAATGAAGTTGCAGAAGATCCACTAAGTCGTTTCAAATTCCACGTGATAACCAGAAACGGAAGTCAGTCGTAAATATATGGAAGCAATAAACGACTGAGAAATCCGAAACAACTCTTGGTTTTACCAATTCTGCTGTGATATTTCGAGTGCTTAAATTTATATAAGAGCTAGCATAGAAGAACTGACATATAAAAATAGTTCTAAATGTATTAAATGATATCTGCAGTTTTGATAGACTACCTTTGGTTGTTTTATTATCATTATTAGTTTGATTGTTTGTGGTAAAAACACATTCCTTAGTTGATTGTTTCATTGTTTTGAAACAGCTAAGGTTTGTGAAACTTACTGGAATGAATTTTCCAAAAACATAGGAAGAATTAAATGCTGTAAGCAGATAAAAGTGAAAAAATATATTGTACTTATATCTTGATCAAATAAATAATATAGTTGATAATTAAAAATACGGGATGAACTGTGATTCAAATTAAATATAGTCCCTATTTCTGTCCCATTTTCCTAAAAAGGGAAAGAAAAGAAGGCCTTGTTGCTCATTTTTTTACAATGTAGACATTGGGTACATATTTATGGCACTGAATGCTAAAAACAATTTCGAATAGAACTTTAAACAGAAATTGTTTAGAATTATTGAAAAATGATCATCGTTACTGACAAAAAAATAGAAATATTGCAAACTAATGTATATGTATTTTATAGAAGCTTTATTTGTCTTAGACATTAGCGAAAGATGTTTGAATTTCCTAGAAACAAAAGCGTTGCGGATACGAAGGACGAACTCAACATCGGGTAATTTTTTTTCTTTCGCCATCCGAATCTAGACCCTTCAGAGAATCTACAGGTATATTTTTTATGCTGAGTCCCCCTTCTTTCCCTCTCGAAATACACAGAGAATGATACCAAGATGGCTGGAAACTGCCTTAAGAGGGCGGATGCGAAAGGCGAACTTAACATCCCCGCTACTCCGCTGGATGATGCAATCCTTTATTTAGTTTGCTTATGACGCTTGTCCTGTGCATTGTTTTTTTGCGTTATCGCGATCTTTCTGTGTGAAGTGATGGGTGCTGACGATAATGATGCATTTCCTGGACACTCCAGAAAACGAATGAAGAAGCAGAAGACTTGGAAGAACGTGGAGGCAAAAGAAGAAAAGGAACTCTGGCGAAGAATACGTATCTAGACACACGAATTGCGGTGGTACCAGCTCGTCAAATCGGTGAGCCATGTAGCTGTCAATGTTTCTCAAAAATAGGCCACGATAATGTTCAACAGATTTTTAATGCTTTTTGGGAACTCGGTAATTACGACCTACAAAATTCGTACTTATATCAAAGTTGGTGATTAGCAACGATGTTAAAAGGTGCTATGTAAGAGGAAGACCGAGTCGTCCTTTACGGCGTCTTGACTACACTGTAGTTATAAACAATGAGAAATACAGTGTGTTCCGTTTACCGTATGCATGGTGTATCAGAAAAACGAGTGCGTACTGCTATTAAACCTCTGACTGCCAAAACGGCTAATACGGCCGTCATGCAAACTGCCAGACATCGGCAGAGCGGCCAAAATGCCGTATGCTTATTTCCTACCCCTTTTTGAAAAGGGTCGGTAAACGGTAGGGAGCAATCTTATCTTTTTAACAATGGTTTTTCCCCTCCCACTGTCACTCTTGATTGATGTCTCCAGTAAGTGTTCGAGGGCAGATGCTGAATTTACTTTAAGCTCTCTGCTTACTTACTGTTAAAAATTCTTGCTATAATGCCTGTTAGTTATCACAAATTGTAAACGACCCCTATATAGTCAACAAGGGTTCGGATATTAGAAACTTCACGATAAAACAATCCCACACGACGCAAATGACCACTTGTTAATCAGATGGGGGAGAGATAAGTTTTCCTTATTACATCTCTGACCTCGGCGGTCTGGGTTTTAAAGAAACCAAATTTCAAAGCACTGTGGGCTTCAGGGGGTTAATAAAACTACTTCGACTGGAAATGTTGTTTCTGACCAAAGGGGGAAAAAGGAATCAGGTTGTAAAGTGCAAGATGACAAAAATTCTCTAAGTGAGACATGCCACTACGAAAATACCGTGAATACCTTTTTTTGTTGAGTTCGCCCTTGTGGAAAACTTTTAAAATGCGTTTTTCTGAAAACTACCATTTGTTGAGTTCGCCCTTCGTATCCGCAACGCCTCATATGAAATCAAAACAAATATTGTATATATAATGTCTTACTAAATAGAACATTCGAAGATAAAATTAATTTAGTACAAACATTTTTTAAAAAACACTTTAATTAGGGTGCTGAAAAAATTTTTTAAATTAATTTTCTGAATTTCTGTAATCTTTTAGTTATAATTTATAGAGATTTTCAAATATTGAAATACTTTATTTTTCAAATTCACTGCTAGATAACGCCACCAGTACGAATTTAATATTAATTCACTGATAATTTACCCTACTACTGCATAATTTTTTGAATTACTATTTAGATGCAACGTTTTAAAACATGTTCAAATACCGTTGAACCAAGCGAATTGTTATTTACATGCAGAGCTTTATTAGAATAATATGATTCAAAATTTTAAAAGTACAAAGTAAACCCGTTAGCTTGCGAAAATCGCAAGATGCAGCAGAAAACAGACGAACTGGCAGTTACCGCGGAAATCACGGGATATGCAGTCAGAGGGTTGAAGTTTGAAAATATTAAAAGAAAAGTGTTTTGACATAGATAATTATCAAGTGTAGAGAATATAAAAACTCTAATCCTCAAATAAGCAAAAAATCGATTACAAAATTCCATCTTTGCAAACATGAGACAGCTCATGTTGACTCTTGCACTCGGAAAAGTAATTAGAACTGAAAGAACTAAAGAATTATTCACTGATTTATACAAGATCTCAAATTATTGCTTTGGAACACGTAAAAAATATGTTTGCGTAAGTTCATTTTTCCTGAGAAATTACTCTACAACTTTGTAAGTAGTTTTTTAACCATCGAAATCAAGAAACGTCAAAATGATGCACAGTCTAGAATGGTGACCGAGAGTCGTCTCTCGGGTGCAAAGGTTTGATGTTTGGTTGGTTGGTTTGGGATTTATTGGCGCATGAGCCAAATTTGGCCATGCTGCGCCTAACGTACGGTGTGGAAAGGGATAGATAGGCCTTGAATTTGGAAAAAGCTTCAAGATGAAGAAAAGAATTGAAAATATATACACATTTCACCTATCCTCAATATATTTGGAGAAGATCAATTAAGTGATTTTGTTAGCTTTGATTTGTGCATAGTACTTTAAATTGTTACGATAGCAATTTTCGTCATGCCTTTTCACATGCTTTATTACAAACAGAAACATACAATGGCATAACAAAATTCAAACATTTTTTTTTCTATTTTTCCACATATTCGCCACTGAATATTGATGCATTTGCCGTACCGTGAAATCAATTTCAAGAAATCATCCTGGTAAAAGTCGGTGTCCAGCGGTTGAAGGAAGTTTTTTATTCACAACTCTTTATATATTTACCACATTAACTTAATACCGATTTTTTAATTTTGTTTTTCAACTATTAGATAAGTTTTGATGTAGAATAATCCTGGGAATGAAGAAAACATTTTAATTTTTTAAAAATTACTTAATTTAATTAATAATTTTTAAAAAATTATTTCTGTCTTCAGCTGCCTTTTACTGCTTGTTATTTGAACTCCATCCTCTGTGTTCTTGTGAATTCTGTGAAGAAAACAGGCGATATTGCGAAAAAATAAATGTGATTAAGGCGGAACTTTTAAGTGCCGTCGGTAGATAAAGGGTTAACGGCACTTTTATGAGCATGTTCGAAAGTGACGTCCCGATAGTGCTGACTTCAATGCAGGAAAAAGGTGAAATTCTTGTGGGGCAAGATCGGGGCTGTAGGCCAGATGATCCTATCTCTCCCATCCAAGGCTACGAATGGGCCGCGGTGGCCTAATGGTAAGGTCTCGGTTTTAGGGCTGGAGGATTCCAGGTTTTGAAAGCCGATTCCACTGAAGGGCCCTCGTGTATGGTGCCTGATGCACGCTAAATCATACGTAGTGGCCAAACGTTCTCCCGTTGGTGTGGCGTGGATGTTCGGAGAGGGGGTGCCAGCTCAGGTGTCGTCCTCGTCATCTGACCGCGGTTCAAAATTACGAGGTCCGTCCCAAAATAGCCCTCGTGTTGCTTCAAAACGGGACGTTAATATAGCTAAACTAAACCAAGGGGACTAATGTGTTCTTTTGTGTCCCTTGCTGTGTGGGGTCTTGCGTTATCGTCCAAGAACAAAACCCCTCAACTCAAGAGCACAGGTCGGGTCCAACAGACTTTCACCTTTTTCCTGCATTGAAGTCAGCACTTATCGGGATGTCAAGCTGGTGTTAAAGCTGTGAAGAACTTCCTTCAATCGTTGGGCAATGATTTTTATAAGGATGGTTTCTTGAAATTGAGTTCATGGTACGAAAAATGTGTCAATGTTGGTGGCGAATTTTTTTATTTTGTTATGCCATTATATGTTTCTGCTTGTAATAAAGCTTCCCCGTGAAAAAGCATTGACGAAACTTACTTTCGGAACGTCTCTCGTATTTAACAATAAGGAAAGGATATTAATTATCTCTTCTACGCAGCTGTTTCATCCCAGATATTTGCATAATCCTTAGAATAATAACAATGCAAATAATAGCAATCTGCAAATTTCGAGTTTTATATTTTCTTAAACATTAATAAGCATCCTTCACAATTCTTTCCAAGGGAGAAAAATATTTATTTAAGAAACAGAATATGGAAGATTTAATTAGCAAATTAATCAAGTCTTCAGGTTAATTTTGCCTTGTTTTGTTTAAATCTTAGTTTTATTTTAAATTTTCTACATATCTGTCGATGGTAATATAACTATATATATTTAACGGCATCTTTATATTGTAACAGAAATATGATTAATAGAAAAAAAGATATATTTTCCTAAATAAAATATTATTTCAGTAATATTTTTGTTGCCAAAGGATGCTTTAAAATCTTTATAACCCTTTATTAAAAATCTTATTTCGCAATTGCCTTTGTATAGATGGAGATTATATAAAGATAAACAAACAATAACCACTATTATGGCTTATAAAATATGTTACAATAATTCAATTTATCCATTTAATTTTGGTTTCGAAATCCTTTATTGATATTTCAAGTATATGGGTACAATAAAAATTGAAAGCCCTAAAATTAATAAAAGAAAAGGCTTATCATTTTCAAAACATAAAGAAAAATGGAAACTGGTCAAGTTGCCGTTTAAATTTGACATTTGGAATATATTTCATTTGTCACTGTAAATAGAAATTTATATAACTTTTGAAATATTAAAGGTAAAACTTTGCAATTTTAATACAATAAATAGAGAGATAAGATTAACGAAATAAGCCGCTACCCAGATACCAAAGAAGGTTTCGGAAAGGTTGCCATTTCACTTTCCATAGGCTGTCCGCGAAAGCATTTCCGCGCAAACCGTTTAGGAAACCATTGCCGAAAGATTTACATAGGAAAGCTTTTTATGAACTACCTCACCGACAAGGTTTGAACGACAAGTCTGCGAAAGCATTTCCGCACAAACCGTTTCGGAAACAATTCCCGCAAAATTGACGTAAGAAAGCTTTTTATTAACCACCTGTCCTATCGCGTGTAGCCCCGTCCAGTATAGTGGTTATTGCGTTTGCCTTCCACCTCTAAGAACGCGAGTTCGATCCGCAGCTTGGAGGAATTTGAAGTTTTGTCACAATCTACAATCTAATCGTACAAGTAAGTTCAATTAAAAATTAGATTAATCAAATTAATTGGAGTTAATTAATATTTCCAATTAATTGGCATTCCAGATGACGTCAGAAGAAGGGGGATAAAAAAGGAGGCTTGCACCTCTCTGTTTGGCTTTGAAAAGGGGGGCTGGACCCTTCTGCAAGAGTACGACTTCGGAGGGGGGAAGGGGAGTTATATTTTGTCCGCCGAAGGAGGGCTCTTAACAACCTTTTGAAAGGCCTGAAACAAGCTTGAGGAAAGCCTAAAACAAGCTTGTAATAAAAGCTTGGGGAAACCTTACTAAAAACCTTACAGAAAACCTTGTTTCTTGTTGACTAGCGAACCTTTCCGCTTACCTTGCCGAAAGGTTCAACCCTTGTCATGGAAACCTTTGTGACAACCCTTTACCCTTGCCGACGACAAGGTTTCCAAAGCCTTGCGGACAAGCTTTCTTTGCTATCTGGGTAATTGTTAAAAAATGCACATTTTGGCCATTCTTGTGTACTTTATCTCATTAAGCATGCATGGACTAGTTATATTATATTAACATCCCATTGTGAAGCAACACGAGGGGACAACATTTGGGACGGGCCTCGGAATTTTGATACGGCGTCAGGTGACGAGAACGACATCTGAGCTGGCACCCACTCCAAACTTCCTCAACACAAACGGGTAGACGTCTGATCCCTACGTATGATTTAACATACAACAGGGCCAGCACATGACGGATCTCCTGTGGGATCGCATTGCGAACTTAGAACCCTTCGGTTCCGAGGCCGGCACCTTGCCAGATAATTTTGGTTTCTCCATGACGCAATAGCTGAGACAAAAATCGAAATCCAAACTAAGCGCGCTCCTATGACATCATTCAGAAGCAAGCGAAGTCACGTGACGCTGAGATCCAATGAAAAGCGACCTCAATCCAAGACATAGTAGGATCCGTAATTATGCAATCAGAACCGACAAACACAAATAGTTCAAAAATATTCTCCGCTAACAGTTCGATTTAAATTCTAGCTGTGAATCTTCAACTGCGACCACTGCACATTATAGTCTACAATAGCAGCCATCTTGCTTCATAGTATTCGCAACTTGGCATCCTTTGCCGCCGATACCATCTTAAGATTTAAACCGAAAATTTTACTTAAAATAACAATTATTCTTCAGTTATATTAAATTAACACTCACAAACAATAGTTTTACAAATCAAATACAAAACGAAGTTTCTTTTCGATATAATAAAACAAATTTATATGAAAAGTAAACATTTCTTATTGAATATTTCTTCTTTGACAGAAAAAGAACTAATTAAATGCTGTTAGTAGTAACTAAACCCATTAAAAGCCTAACGAAGACCTGCATAACATTAACAGTTATTTATACATTGACTTAAGCCAACTTATGAAAATTATTATAAGACTTAAAATGAGATCAGTTTACCACTTTCGTATTTTCTAATATTCGCATTTAACTATTTAATAAATGACATTTTAAGTAGGATATAATATATAAAATATTGTCAAAATTAGAAGTAAAATATTTATACAAATTATTAAGAAAGGCAATGAAGTTAAGTCTTCAGAAATTACATTTTAACTATAATACTTATGTCTTACCTTTTAAATGCATACAAGTGATTCAGTTATTTCATAAAAATATTCAGATATCTCTTGGATAAGTGATGGAGTCGGTTCAAGTATGTGATAAATTAATATATGCAACCGTTATTCAGATACTCTCCAAAATAGCTGGATATAGTTTATATTAACTAATGGCAGGAAATAAGATTATAAAATTCAAACAAATTCTTTTTCAGGAGTTAACAGAGGAGAAATATTCTTTCACATCACGCATAGTTAGGAAAAATTAACATTTCTTTCGTTTCGTATTTTTTTACTTACATCACTTAACAAAATTCTTATTTCAAGTCAACATTTTAAATATTCTATACTTAAACATAATTAACATAATTATGAAAATTTTAATATAAGGAGCTTACTAATAATTTTCCTCATGCTTATTATTTTACCCTTTCACGAAGTGTAGATCTTTATTCTATGAAATAATAAAACTGTAGAACACCAGTTGGTTTCACTCTTTAACTGACTTCATCCTTTCTTTCATGATATATCTCGGCATGGTAAGAAATGATGAGGTTTAAACTTTAAAAATTACACATATAACTACTACATATAAGCCTTAAGTAAAATTACGAGACTAAAGTAAGATAAAGGATGGATAAATTACCAGTAAAAACCCATAAAAGTACTTAATCGGAAGAAAATAATGAATGGAAATCGCTTAAATCATGACGCTTTCTTTACGAAAAACATTTGGAGTGCATCGCTTCATACGCCATGTGGCAACTTGGCTACAGTAATCCCTAGAAAGGGAAAAATGGAACTGTCATCCCCACGCCCGAAGGGATTCACCTTCAGATACCTTCTGACCCTGCCCCCAGGCGGGTGTGGATTTTGATCGAGCTCTAAGCCATGTGATATTTCTATTTTATATGATTTTGTCGTAATGGTGTTTATATGTGTTTGTGTGTGTTGTAAATAAATGACAAAAGGACAAACTGGATGATCATTGCACTGAATATCAAATCACACACATGGGAAACCATTACACGGCACGTCCTTTGAATGCTCGTTGTTACTTCTTCCTACTTATAATTATTATATCTGTCATGCTGCGTATGATTTCTAAGGTATAATACATACATCTGTGTTGTTGTGCTACTGCAAATTTGCATTCCATTTAACCTGTGTTGTATATTTCTTTTGATGTATCCTTCATTTTGACTTAATTCGTTGATAAATAGCCTCCTGTGGTACATCCCAGTCCTCCTTTTTTTTCTGTCTGTTTATTTTGCAAAAGAATTGTTTCTATATGTCTGACTTACCTTTAAAATTTGTGAACGAACTTCCTGGACACTCTGCATATAAATAAATCACAGAACCTCTTTTCGGAATAAAAATGCCTTATGAATATTACTCAAGAATCGTCTAAATAAATGTAGGTGGAGCAAATCATGATTTTTATGTTTTTAAGAATCATAGACCAAATGATAAAATATTGCAAAATTTTGGTGAATATATTTCTTCTACAGAAAGATTAAAAGGTATTACGACTGTGCAGCTCAACAAAATGTTCCTTCGTATGAGCTGTGTGGCTGGACACTTGTACTGAAACGTGCTGAAGACATTGTGGAAGGGGGAAACCTAACGGTTTAAACCGAAAACCGTTTTTTTGTTCGGTTAACCGTTTTTTTCTAATATTTCTTTGCCCGGTCTAAACCAGTTATTTTTTTTAATACGAAAACCGGGAATAAAAACCGGGTAGGTAGGTTGGCGGATTACTGAAAGAGTCTTTATGAACAGATAAATATTGGCCAATGGATTGATTTCCTGTAGAAACAATACTAATAAAAAAATTTGACTGCAAACGGCGTCTGTTTTTTGTAGCCTAAAAATATTTTTCTTTAATCGGAAGTTCTGTGGCGTCCGAAAAATTAGTACCTACGTAAATGATGTTTCCGATGAGAGGTGTCGACTCGGGGATCAACACACTGCTGAAAGAGTCTTTATGAGCAGATTAGATGATAAAAATTGGCCGATGAGTTAATTTTTTGTGAAAACAATGTTAATTAAAATTTTTGTCTATAATACTTACTTATTGCAATAATTACTCATTTATTATTACATATTGTATTAATTACTTATTTATAATCATTACTTATTACGTTAATTAATTATTCTATTAGTATTTACTTATTATATATTAATAAAAAATTCTGTTCACATCCGTTTTTTTTAAAATCATAATTGTTATTTCAATGCGTAAGAACTTAAATATTACATGTTGTGAACAAGGAATTTCAATTTCGAATTATTGCTTTAAAATAAGAATTAGCTAATTATTATTAACTACAAACATATGCTTGGTTATTAAAAGAAAATATTACATTAAGTCGTTAAATTTTTTAATTTCTAATTCAGCAGCAAAAATGAGTCTGAATTATCTAGCACATATTTGAAAGAAACTTCTCAAAATGGATAATTCCTGGCATCATGCAGTTATATTAAGCATCGTGGAAGAGCATGCAATATGCCTGCAAATGTGGACGACAATGCATGTTGAAATGTTTTGAGAACGCGCTACACATATTTTATGAGCTGAAATGGATATAATTTTGCAAATTCTTATAGAAATTGATCTCAGTACCGCAAATATACAGGGTGTTCATTAATTATTGTCGGGGTTTCCGTACCTCATAACTTCCGAATAAAAAATATTACGCAAAAACCGATTACGTATTCGTAAATTACAACTCAAAGAATTTTACGTGGCAACAATGCGATCTTAGCGCATTTGCAGTCTGGGTAATTATGACGTCATAAATAAAAATGGCGACCGTGCAAGAAAAAGCAATGTGTGTATTGTGGTTTTTCGAAACTAAATTTGGTTTGGGGGTTTGTCAAGAACATTGTGTACAAGACCCCTGTGCCCTCCCTTGATGAACAGAAGCGCAGAATTGTTACTGCGATCCAAAATGTTACCCCACAAATGATGGAGAACACTTGGAGGGAAATCGAATTTCGTCTCGATGTGTTACGAGCCACGAAGGGCAGCCATGTGCAAATTCATTAATCTTTTTAATATCATTAATGAAATCCTTTGAGTTGTAATTTACGAATACGTAATCGGTTTTTGCGTAATATTTTTTATTCGAATGTTATGAGGTACGGAAACCCCGACAATAATTAATGAACACCCTGTATATCATTTCGAAAAGAAGTTCAGATTGTGATCCGCATTTTTTCGGTTTCACTTCAATTTTGGAATAAACTTAGAGTAGTTTGAAAGATGCGTAGAATAGCATGAATTTAGAACTATGTAAATTTTGTTCGCTTTAAGTTATCACACACATATAAATTGTACATAAAGTGTATATTTTCCATATTCATAAAAATACGTTTTTTTCTTAAAACAAGAATTGAAATCGGTTAATATGTGTAATAACTCAACACAATACCATTAATTGCATAAATTACTAATGATTGAAAAATTGTAACAGAAAGACCAAAACTTATTTAATGGGAAAACAAATATCAGACTTAAATAATTAATACTAAATGAAATAGATCTTTAACTTACATAACGTAAAAAAAGAAACATAAACTTTAAGTAATTGGGCATTCAGAATATTTTATAATTTTAAATCACTGAGCTTCATAATCACTTTTATTGCGTTAATGTAAGAAACGCAATTCTTGAATCAAGAAACTGATTCATTAATTTATGCTTTAACGAGATGCAAGTTGGAAAATACTTAAGCCATATCACATTGCTGTGTATCTTACATTTAACCTATTTCGTTGCCTCATACCATAACTAGATAATTTGTAAAATAACATATTTTTTCCGGTTGAAATCTAGAAGTTGGTACACACTCCTATA
>BGPR01044888.1:0-10667 GCA_013235015.1 Araneus ventricosus | reverse complement strand
GAATGTGCCAAGCAGCTGGCACGACCGAGTGACAGTCGGTATCTAAAAGCAACAAGAGCCGGTAGGTATTTGTGACAGTCGGGAGAAAATGTGCCAAGCAGCTGGCACGACCGCGTGAGAGTCTGTATCTAAAAGCAACAAGAGCCGGTAGGTATTTGTGACAGTCGGAAGAGAATGTGCCAAGCAGCTGGCACGCCCGCGTGATAGTCATCCTCAAAGGGTTAAACTTCAACCATATTTCTGATGCATATTGATTTTTGTTGCAGGAATGGAGGGAGTTTCGTACATTCGTCGTTCATCTTCAAAGGCAGGTGGCCAGACATCCCACCTCTGAACATAATTAAGACAGCTGAACAGCTTCCTGCATCAGCATGCATGACTTGATGGCATTTTTAAGATTCTAATCAGACATCGTAGGAAGCAACTTGGAGTAAAGTATACTCACTGAATTTTATCTCGGAATAAGATTGAAACGGGAATAATTCCAGGTTTTTCTGGTCATAGGATCTGGAAGACATGTTCGTTTCAAGGTTTCGGTAATGGTTTTATGGCAGACCAAAAACCGATTTTAATACTTTAAAAAATCACAGACAAAGCTTCAGATCAGATAGTTTTTAATTGTTTTTATTGAGTACGTGTTATTTATGTGCATTATTTGTATTTTTATTTCGTGAAAGAATAAAACCTCTTCAAAACTTGTTTTTCTTGGCTATTACTTTGAGTGCTGAATCAGATCTATGAAATGTATTTCGCACTTGATATATTATGTAATTTGAAAGAACCAAAATGCTAATTTTATGATAAAACTTCCTTTTCGGAATTACCCTAATATCTAGAGAAAGCGACATTCTTGTTAGTACTTACACTTCAGTACTATTCCATAACCCAGGAGGGTCGACTCAACCCAATGGGTAGAACCACTGTGTTGATTTTTAACATTTGATTGGCGCAGTTTAGCCAAAAATGGCTCTTGCGCCATTAAATCCCAAACAAACAACCAACCAACCCAATGGGTGTAGAATCTTTTGATGACCCCTTTCAATGGTCTCTCCTACTTTTTGCTGGAAAATTAAATTTTTACTGTAAACCTGGAGTTTAGTGTGCGTAGTATTTTCTCGCCAATTTTCTTTGGCGCAATTTTATTTGCCGTCGCCAAACACTGTTTAGGATGCGCAGTGAGTTTTTTATAGCTCTCCTACGCATTCGATGTCTACTGCGTCTCAAAACAAGCGATTGAGCAAGCAATGCCTTAGGCATTGCAAATGTGTACAAGGCAATTTTTTTTAACTTAAAAAAACATCAGAGGCTTCGCTTTCAGTAAAGCTAGCTCGTCGTAGTTTCGCTTTTTAATTGAGAAACGAAACACACAGGGAAAGCACGACCACAGGAAAGACACGACGTCTGAAGGCAATGAAAGGTAGCAAGGGAACCATTGTTTCCATATAAAAAACAATCTTTGTTCAATATTTGGAAGCCATAATCAGCAACACAGACGAAGAGAATCGGCAAATTAAATGAACGAATATTTTCAGAAGAGAAGCGAACGGTTATAGAAAAAAATCGTTTGGTATATGATAAAGAATTCCAAACTTTTTTGGTAAATGATCAAGAATTCCAAACTTTTTTGGTAAATGATCAAGAATTCCAAACATTTCATTATAATTCAAATTCGTACGCCGACCCATCAAATCGAAGAGAGCAGACAGTGGACCAATATAAATGAGGAGAAATTAAAGGCATGCGCCGTAGACCGGTAAACAATCACTGTCGGCGCATGCGGAAACGGCGCCTAAAAAATATTTAACTCTCATCCAAAACAAATGTTCTGGCACTATTCTCTTTTGGCGACAAACAATTGGCGAGCTTAAGGGAAACGAAGTGAGTACGCACCCTCAACTCCAGGTTAACCATTCTTACTTCAACTTAGCTACCTAAGGGGTCTATTCTGGTACCCCCGGTTGGTTGGGAGACGTCACTTTTCCCGGCCGTTAACAACGGAAAAAGTGACAACTCCCAACCCAACCGGGGATACCAGAATAGACCCCCAAATCTAAGAATTATTAAAGCAATAGTGTCCAGGAAAGTTAGATATGTTTGTAGCTAAATTTTAAAATTTTGTTGTCTACCCCTATACTCCCCCCCGTATTTTTAGATGTCTATAAATTTAACCCCCTACTTTTTCAACTCGAACGCCGCCTCCCCAGGAAAAAGAAGCATGATCACGAATTAAGGCTTCGGGCATCAACTACAAGCAACCACACCATATTTACATTAGGCAAATTAACATCTACATAAAGGAGTACCTTAAAAGTAATTGCAATTACTTACTAATATTTAAATTAATTTTTCGTCCATGCTTGGTGGAGATTTTTTAATTTAAAAGCAGGTCCAACGTCTATCTCTGGTATGGAATGAAGTGTGGAGAAATGTTATGCCGGATTAGCTGTCGTTCTCATTATTAAACTGCGGCTATCTGATGCGATACCCAAAGCGTCTATGCCATAGCAACAATGCGAAGACATTTAATCCCAGACTGCAGATTAAAACGTTCACTAGGTCTCGATCCCATAGTCATGACTTTACTAACCAGGCACTGCGGTTAAGAAATTTATTCTGAACGTGAATTGTCCATTTTTGCAATCTTCACCAGATGACACTCTTTCATTAAAATCTTAGGTTGATGTTCTTGTCAGTATTATGTCAATAACGATCGTTTCTTGCCAAGGTGCCTAGATAAGGCGAGTAAATAATCTCGGACCAAAATTATTTTAGTAATACCTGGTGGAACTAAAATTATTCAAGATGGTTTCTGTGTTATGAGTAAATGAAATTAATTTAGATTAATCACGTAAAAGGATAGAAAGCTTGTGTATATTATGTGAGAAAGCTTACTCACACATAATGAAGTAGAAATTGGCTAATGTGGGAGTAAGTCCTCTTTTGGGAACAACCACGTACTTTTGAATTGTGATTAGAGACATGAACGACATGCAATCCTGCATCTCAATTAGAAAGATTCAATTCTCTAAGGACTGATAAATTATTTAGGTTGGTTGTATTTTAAAGAACAAGAGCCAGGCAACACCAATGACCAACAAACGAGTAGTAAATTCATTTTATGGCATCCTTTAAATTTTGCTCAGACTCTTTGAAGAATGTGAAAAGTGTGCCTTGTTACGCATACTCACTTTGGTTCATGTCCATATTGCAAAGTTTTAACCCTTTGCACTAGAGAATCTTATGAAGTGAACGAATGAAGCAAGTAATTTTGGGGCCCATGTCCCCGAAGGGGGCCCAATCCCCAATAATGGTACGTTGGTGATGCTGGATAATTTCAGTTCTGGGAATTAGATGATCTGCTGTTGTTGGAGGCAAAGGGTGGCCCCCCCCCCGGAAGTCCCTCTGGATCTTGTGGGGTTGTTGCTGGAGCAATATTATGAAGTGCACAGGGTCATCCCTTTAAATGGAGATAAGATTTTCTTATCTCAAATTAGTCCGCGATTGCGGACCGGAATGCGTTTTCGGAGTTAGTCTTCGCCCGGCCGAGCCTGGGTCTTTTTTTACCTGATGATTTAAAAGCTCTTGCATTGTTTCTGCTCTATTGAGGAGTGACTTTAGAGTGTGTGTGTTGCGCTGGAGATATATCAGTTTTTAGTCGGGTCAGGGGCTCTATCACGATTCTACCGGTAATGGACCTTATGCACCCTTTGGGTTCGAGAGTATAAAAAAACAGCTGTGGAGGAATGAACAAAACGATTGGCCTATAAGCGACTCAGAAATAAAAGCAGTTCTGAGTCAGCTGCTTAAGACTGACCAATGGCTGCCTCCAGCAGGTCACGTGTCGGAGGATGTGACGTCACATGCATAAGGTCCATTATTCGCACCGAATAGCTCTCGCTCGCGAGTACTCAAATACAGCGAGAAAATAGTCGTGACCTTCAATTTAGATGTGTCACCAACGCTGAGTGAAACCAAAGGGAGTAATTTCTCGCCGTTTCCGTGAGTACGAGAAGTGGAAACGATCGACCAATCAAAAGAGAGCACTCTTTCGATTTTGAAGCATAAACAAACAAATCGACTGTCGAGTCGGCCTGTGAATTATACTGTTTTAATGAAAACTACTTACTTTTGTTCAAATTTTTGTAGTCATGCATTTTTTACAGCATAATCAAACATATAATTTGTTAGATAAGTGGTTAATAAGTGAAGACTTTGTGCACTGTTCACAGACAAATCTTTGATGCTTCTCGAATATAAATTTTTCTTCCTATTGAATCGTGTTTCTACACTTTATGTCATTGTTTTATCTGTTTATTTCTCGAATATGATATGTATAGAATGAATTGACTATTTCTATGAATGTGCTTTGTTACGCAATAAAATATGTTCTGGTTTTTTTAATGTTTAATTTCAATACTACATGTATAATCACTGTATCGTTTTGCATCTAATAAAGACAAATACACTCCAGAGAGTACTTCACGTATAAAACATCAAAATAACATTTTTGAATATTGTTTACAGTTGTTCTTCGTCAAATCATATGTAAATAAATGCTCTTATCAATGAAATATGATGTAATCAATAAGTGTTTAAACAAGGAACCCTTCTTGCATCTTCTTGCGCAAGAGCTAACATCAAAACTAGAGCCCTCATTTCAAGTCTCGCGAAACAACCTTCTCACTAGCGAAAAGTGCTTCTCGCTTGCCTTTAGCGTGGTGAGAAAAAACGGTTGAAACTCGCTAGGGATTTCGGTATCCAAACGATTTCGAAAGCTTCGTGTTAACGGATTTAGATGACATCGCGAAATGTGACGTCACGAGTGGGAGAACGGGTCATTTTCTCGCAACAGAATGGTTGTCGGTAGAATCGTGATAGAGCCCCTGAAGAGACCCAGGCTTGGCTCTCGACGGTCGACATTCCGAGATCAGTTCAAACTTGACAATTGTGGTAAAAGGATTAATATTTAAGAAATTATTTTCTTAGAGATATAAAGATATATAAAATGCTAAAATATAAAAGTTTTATACATTAATTTGTATGTGTAATCGTTTTATGTTAGAGGTAAGAAATTCACCAAGAACACCGAGAAACGAACGTCTCGAGTTGCTGGTTCGCCCGAGTGGAAAAGGCCTCTAGTGGGTCAAAGGCCAGATCCTAGTATACAATATAGCTTCAGCGGAGTCTGGTTTCGAACCGACGATCCCGAATCCTATCACTGAGACCCCCCTTTTCCTATAGCTCACTTGGAGGAATTTTCCTCCACTGGACCTTGGACCATAAAACTCGAAATCTACCTTACTTTTCTCCCACATGCATTGTTATTTTTCCATTCTTAATACAGCAAAAACAAAATAGTATCCACAGATCTGCCAGATTTCTACGTAGAAAAAGAAAGGCATCCAACTGTCATGCGCAGAGAAATTGACATAAATGCAAGGTTCAGTTAAGACTTTTTCCAATTACGTTTTAACTTTTAAGACATTTTTAAACATTTAACTTTCAACATGACTGACGTCGAAACCGGTGGAAGACGAAGGGTGAGAAAAGTTCTATATTATATACTCAGTTTAGATTTAGTTCAGAGAGAATACGGTTTTTTTAAAAGTATAACAACTGCTGCCTTACCTTCAACTTCCAGCAGGCGCGCGTTTGCAGGAGATACTTATATAGTGCATCGTATTGCATATTTATATCGCATTCTTTTACAAAAATAAATATTTTATTTATGTAGCTTCACACTAAAGAAAGATTCTATAAATAAAAATTGTACTTAAATTTATAGAAGAACGATGTAAGTATGTAATACGATGCAGAATACAAGTATCTCCTGCATAAGCACCCCTTCTGGAAGGTAAATTGTCAGAAATTGACACTCAGCCCTGCTTTGCGGATCATTTCAATCGGTATTTAGAATGTTATCAAGGTCATTTGTTGATTGCTTGCTTCTTGCTATCGGTGGCATAGTGGTAAGGTATCGCCCTGGTGACGGAGGTTCTAAACCCGATTCCACTGATCTATGTACCATATGTTTGGCGCAGCATAGTCAAATATGGCTCTTGTGCCAGAAAACACAACACAACCAACCAACCGATTCCACTGAAAATCCGCCGTGTATTGGGCCTGTTGCACGTGAAATCATACGTAGGGGGTCAAAGTCCTCCCGCTGATGTAGTGCGGAAGTTTGGAGAGGGGGTGACTGCTCAGATGTCTCCTCTGACTGTGGTTCAAAATTTCGAGGTCCGACCCAAAATAGCCCTCGTGTTGCTTCAAATCGGGACGTTAATATAACTAAACTGCTCCTTTATATCAAAAACCACCTCAAATCAGTGTGAGTTCTCTCCCGCTGGTCGACTTTTTCATATATTTACGCAATATGGCGCGTTTTGCGTGAAGCATGGAGAAGAGAAACAAGTGGATTTTGGAATCCTTTTTGACTAATAATACTAATATCGTTTCAGAGATAGCTTCTATTTTGATTCATCATGTTTACATGCGCAGGAAAGGACAGACAGACAGATTTCCCCACTTAAGTATTTGGTCCAAAGTGTGATACAGATCTACAGTTATGGAGCTAAACCTCTGACTGCTTTGCTTATCCAGCAATTTAGAAGGAAGTTGCCATTTTCGAAAGCTAACGTTTTTGTTGTTGTTTCTTATTCCACTTGTTCCAGTCCTCAGCTAGAACAAGTCCAAGAGTCCGCTCGCCCACAGAAAACTATAGGCGAACGATTCATGGTAAAGGAAGAGAGTGCAGCTTCTGTTGGCACTGACCTTGGACGCCCGAGGGAAGAAGTCCGACTTTGTCCATTGCCTTTATGCTTTTGCTGGGTATAATGGAATGGCCTACACACCTTAGGTGACCCTGCCAGGAGAAAAAACTCCAGACGTACATCGCCCATTCCACTCAAGGCCACACACCCGCCGCGATGAGGCAACATAATAGGACTTGGGGGGACGTGTTTAGTTAGTACTATTATATCGTTGAATCATATTATTCTGATAAAAATTTGCTTATAAATAACATTTCGGTGGTTCAGCGGTATTTGAACATGTTTTGAACCGTTGCTTCTAAATAGTGACGTAAAAAAAAGCTGCAGTCAGGGGGTTGAGACCACATACCAAATTTCGTTCATTTCACTCTTTTTGTAATTGAGTTGTTGTTCTCACACAAAGACTTACGTAATTCCAAAAATAGTTCATTTAATTTCTGGATTCAGGGAGGTATAATTCGAGGAGATTGATGAAAATCTCAGAATAGATTTTTTTTAACTTTAAGATTACTTTCTCTTTGTATATATTATATGTATGCTTCATATTAACAATTTTTAGTGAATAATCAGCTTGAAGATGTTGTGCCAAAAGGCGAAAGTAAGAATCTATTTTCAGGCTTCACATAATGGATGATCATATAGTTTAAATTAATTACTGAGGGTGCGATTTCCACAACTAGAATAACTGTTCTTGAAAGCGCAAAGTGAAATATAGTATGTGCAAAACAGCTAATCAACTACTATGTTAAAATAAATATAATTCCATAGAACGAATGTAGTTTGCACATACACATCTATAAGTTCCTTTTGTGATTTTTAATGATCCAAATGTCCTTTTTTACTTTCTCGTCTACGAAGTATACAAAGAGAAAGTATTGTAATCGTCAAAAAATTCGAACTCGAGATTTTGACGAATCTCCACGTTTTAGACCTCCCTGAGTCCGAAAAACACAATTTTGGAATTATGTCTGTCTGTCTGCGAACGCGATAACTCAAACACTATTAGAGCTACGGGGATGAAATTTTGTATGTGATCTTTACACATAATTTGTAGGTTTCTGTCAAATTTTGGGCAAAATTCGTCCACGGTAAGTCTGTCTATCCGCGGTCATATGAACACTGTAACTCAAAAACTTGAATAGTTAGATGGATAAAATTTGGTACACACTTTTATCATCGTGAATGTAGATTAGTATCGAATTTTGGACCAAATCCGTCGAAGGGTTGATGGTCTGTCGGTCTGTATAATCACATACTTGTAAAAATTATATCTCATAAACCCTTTAGCTTAGAGAAATAAAAATTGGTATGATGGTTGCTAACATTAATTATAGATCTGGCCCCAAATTTTATTTCAATCGGTTAAGAAAAAGGCGTTAAAATTGCATAATTAATTTTTCTAATCCGATTCTCCATACGCATCCATACTGGTAGCAATCTCTGTGCACGCGAAAGGATTACGTCACTTTGTCCTTGAGCCGGCAAGAGTGGAAGTGTGTGATAGATGCGTTTTAATCGGTACGCATCTCTTTGAATTTGATTCTTTACCTAAATATTTTACAATCACTATAATCTACAATGAAAAACCTTCTGATAATCATTGGATTCTGGGTTACAGTAGGTTCGAATTTTTTTATCCACGCGGGGGGAGGGGAGGAGCCACCACCATCCCAAACACTTATCTGAAACAAGGTTCTCCTCAAACAGTGATGTGAAAACAGCTTCCGAGAACTGCCTGGATGGGCAGGACGTGATTTCTATCAAGCCGGATTGAGCAATTTGTTCCTGCGTTTATATAAATGCCTAAACAGATTTGGCGATTATGTGGAAAGGTGATCGGCAAGTATGCCTCTTTATTTCCTTTGGAATTTTCTGTCTAATGTTAATAAATAATTTTTTATTACCCTTGTAACCTCTTCTTTGGATACATCCTAGTACATATTGTTTGCCTGATGGCATGGCACTTAAAATTGCTTTAATTAGACTGATGGAGTGGAAACATGAATATTAAATTTTCTATTCTAGGCAAAAGGATTATCACATATTTCATTTGCACTATGGTTTTTGGCTTTCATACCAGCCTGGATTTATGTTGTATTCTGGATTGTCTTAATACTTGGAGGATGGCTCATGGATAAAGAAACTTTTGGATTTTGTCTCAAAGGAGTTGGAAGTTCACTTCTGTGGTTTCTTGTCTTTTTTGCCATCTATGTAAGTATCGATTGCAATTGCATGCAGATTTACCCCTATGCTTCCTCCCATCATTTTGTTTTACCCATATTTTACGCCCTGATGTGCTAGATTTTTAACGCTGTGTGCACTAGGGTATTCTTGATGACAATGTATTATTGAAGTATCTTAAGGTTAATTACCAGTTAATCAATTAATTTGATTAAATCTTGATTCTATGCCCTTAGCACCACTTGGTAATGAATTCCATAAGAAATTGATTTCACGATTCCTGATTATTTATTATAATAAATTATAAATTAAAGACTAAAAAGAGAAAGTAGACAGAAAATTCTACTTCTTTTTTTAGTATACACTAATGAAAGTGTATACTAAAGTAGTGTTTTTTAGTATACACTTTTAAAAGATGTTTTCATTAAATTTATGTTATCAAATTTATTTCAGTTTCTCTTCAAAAAGTATTGTGATAATAGAACGAAGGTCCGAAGAGCTGATTGTCGTGAAAACAGGGTCGAAGACGGTGACAATGGACCTCAAGAAGCTGATGAAAAACAGCCATTACTGAGAGAGACAGAGGTGTAACCAATTTAAAAAAGAACTCAAGAACTGGAATTTATATTTCTAGGGTTCTTTACCACTTTAGTTTGTCATCTTTCTAGCCATATGTATATATTACAGCTGTTACCAGAAGTCGCTTGGAAATATGTTGTATTCGCTCTTTCATCGGACTGAAAGTTATTTACTGACTCTTTCTGCAATTAATAAAATAGGTTTATTTTCTGACTCTGTAATGTTAATAAATCACTTCAGTTTGTCATCTCTCTAGCCATATGTATATATTATATTTGTTACCAAAAGTCACTTGGAAATATGTTGTATTTGCTCTTTCATCGGACTGAAAGTTATTTACTGACTCTTTCTACAATTAATAAAATAGGTTTATCTTCTGACTCTGTAATATTAATAAATCACTTCAGTTTGTCATCCCTCTAGCCATTTTTGTATCTTACAGCTATTACCAGAAGTCACTTGGAAATATGTTGTATTTGCTCTTTCAGCGGACTAGAAGTTATTTACTTACGCTATTTTACAATTAATAAAATAGGTTTATCTTCTGACTGTGCTGAGCCAATGTTATATGTCAGTAAGAATTTTCCTTAAGCATCTTAACCCCTTTCAGTAAGAGTTAATCATGGTATGGTGCTGTATAGCATGAAAACCAATGACGAGCTATACTCGTCGTTTTACCAGAAAGATTCAAGGGCACTGAACCCAACAATCAATGTGAAGAGTATAGCGACAATTTAAAATCCTATCAACACAATCTTATTTATATAAGCAATTGACTCGAATCGCTTTAAATCTTTTACACTCGGAAAAGTAATTAGATGCATAATTATTCACTGATTTACAAGAGCTCATATTATTGCTTTGGAACATAAAAAATATGATAGTGTAATTACAATTTTCCTGAAAAATTATTTTACAACTTCTTACAACTCTGTAGGAAGTTTTTTTAACCATCGGAATCAAGAAACGTCAGAATGATGCACAGTCTAGAATGGTGACTGAGAGTCACCTCTCGAGTGCAAAGGGTTAAAGTGTTTGAATTTTCGCTCGCTATTTCTAATGCCTAAGTAACAATTGTAAATTTGTTCTGCATATGCCATCACGGTTAGGTTTACTATTCGGGTAGTAATGTAC
>BGPR01044887.1:0-12486 GCA_013235015.1 Araneus ventricosus | reverse complement strand
AAAAATTTGAAAAAAAGTGCTCCGAAGGTAGTCACATACCTTAAGGAAAAATGAACTAATCATATTGTAAATTACTAAAGAAGAGTTTGTTTAAGATGTAGGGTTGCATCTTATTGGTTAATATCAAATCAGTGGCTAATTTCTGGACAAATAGATGTGTTTTGTCCAAAACTGGTACAGTTTCCAAAAGTGGAGCATCTACCCCTTATGTTTTTATTTACTACGTATACATTTCTTTAGGGATTTTTTTTCCTTTTAATTGTGTTGATTAATTATATAAATAAAGCTGAAACACAATTTTTTTAGTATTCTGTAGAAATCAAACAAATGAAAATATTTTCTTAGAATTTTGTTCGCAAAAACTATGTGTCGTCTCCACATTCACGTTAATTAATTCTTGACCGTCTTTAATTTTTTAGAAAGTTTCAGACGGTGAGAGGATTTTTGTGAATTATAATATGTTATATACGTCATTTTTACATTAAAGATTTTTCTTCTTTTTTGTTTCTTCTGTTCTAAAATCATCCTCATCATCATCACCACTAAAGCTGTCTCAGCGTAAAGAGTTGTTTTATATTCCTTGATGATGATTAAAAGATTTTTTACTATATGGAGCTCATTGGAATTGGGTGAGTTTGTATTTAATCAGAAAGAAATCTGAGTTGAAATTTCATTAGTGAACGCTTCAGCAAATATACTGTTTCCAACAAATTAAATGACATTCATGGGAGATCTTAACCAGATAATAGAAATCAAAAGCGTCTCAAAATACTGAAGGTTCTAGCAAAGTTTCGTTAAATTCACTAACGACATTTTAAATAATTAACAGAAATGTTAATGGAAAAATAATTAGTAATTAAAATTAATTATTAAAATGATCATCAATATAATTAATTATCTAATTATAATTATTAATCAAAATTATACATTAAAATTAATATCAAAATAATTAATTATCTAATTAGAATTATTAATCAAAATTATTCGTTAAAATTACTATCAATATAATTAATTATCTAATGAAAATTATAATTTTATTAATTATGATTCATAATTATATTAAAATAAAAGTTCAATAATAAAGATTATTACAGTAATTATCGGTGATAAATCCATTTACGTTCCGAAATCGGAACGAATCTGCGTATCCGGATCCGCAACCGGACTCGGATCCGTGGACCCTTAACTTACGGAGATAATATTTAATCTCGAACCTCCAGGTATCTATCGAAGAAATTTAAACAGCTCTTCTTGAAAACATGTTGTATCGCTTTTAATTCGGCTAAATGTTTAATTTCATAATTATTGCTTTTGTAGCATTATTAATTCTACACATAGGGATTTTTATTGTTCAGAGGTAGAACATTAAATAACAAAAATAATTATCGACCCTAAACACATATCAACCAGCGGGAGTGACCTCCCCGAAACTTTATCGCATACGACCAGTAATAAATCAGTGGGTAAACACCCAGTAGGTAAATATTCTTGGGGTATTTACCCAAAGCCTAGTTATTTTGAGAAAAAAATTATGAATAATGATTTACAATGAAACATATAAAATTCATGAATCCCTGAAAATTAATATATTGCAAAAAGAATTGCGCATGTTCTCAATTTTTACGCGCGCTGAGGTACCACAACTTTATTTGACGTTTTTGAGTGCGAAATCTTACTACAGATATCACGCAAGATTTCACCATACCTTCCATCTGAGAATGTCAGAACGAAGTTTCGATTCGGGTTGCCATAATTTCCGAAGAGAGTGTTTGCGGCTCGCTACAATTTCCTTCGTAGACAGACAAGGTCAAACGCCAACCATACTATCTTGAGTAAAAGAAGTATGCGGTTGTACAGACCTACAGACAGTCAACCCTTTGCCAGATCTGGACCAAAATTTTACACGGATCTACATTCATGATGACAAAACTGTGTACAAAATTTTATCCATTTAGCCATTCAAGTTTTTGAGTTATAGTGTTCGCATGACCGCGGACAGACAGACAGGCAGACTTCCTGTAGACGGACTTTGTCCCAAATTTGATAGAAACCTACAAATTATGTGTAAAGATCACATAACAAATTTCATCCCCGTAGCTCTAATTGTTTTCGAGTTATCGTGCTCACAGACAGACATAATTCCAAAATCGTGTTTTTCGGACTCAGGGAGGTCAAAACGTGGAGATTCGTCAAAATCTCGAGTTCGAATTTTTTGACGATTACAATACTTTCTCTTTGTGTACTTCGTAAACAAGAAAGTAAAAAGAGAGATTCGTCAAAATCTCGAGTTCGAATTTTTTGACGATTACAATACTTCCTCTTTGTTTACTTCGTATACGAGAAAGCAAAAAGCGAGATTCGTCAAAATCTCGAATTCGAATTTTTTGACGATTACAATACTTTCTCTTTGTATACTTCGTATACGAGAAAGCAAAAAGTAGGGGAAAAAATGAATTGATGGTATGCGGAAAGAAAACCAATACAATATTAACTCTTTAATTCCATGGCGACTTTTTTCTTCTAGCTCCCTTAAAACCCGGACTTTTGGGGAGGAAGCGACATGAATTGGACTCTCCGAACTTGGATGTTCATTTACCCTACAACCCCACCCCTGCTATAACCTTCCCTTAAGGCGCACGGAAGTGGGCTGTGGTGGGAGAGGATAATTGAATCCCCTACCGCGCTTATCTCCTAAGACGTCTCAGAATCTCACCTCCCCTCAAAAGAAGCCAACCGCCTCGGACCGGCCAATTGTCGATGTTAAGGGGAAATTTCTAAATGGCCCGGGACCGCTTCGCTCGGTGTGAGAGAGTTAAGATAAGTTTTAAAAATATTCTACAGTAGACGCTCGTTATTACGACGCTCTGCGTCCCACAGCAAAAGGTCTTTATAACGAGTGGTCGCTATAGTGGATATAATTAAAAAATGTGCACATGCACTCTCAGCAGTTCCCTAAAAATAGGCGATTTTTAAAGAGATTCCTACTGAATACTCAAATTATTTTTTATCATTGGTATTAAAAATAAAATTTTATCAATTAAAAATATATTTCTAAAATAGATTTTAAAGTAGAAAATAAGTAATTTTGGAAAAATATCGGGAAGAGTTTCCGCTGAATTCGGACGTTGTATTGGGATTAGACGACACTGGACGGTCGTTATACCGGAAGTAAAATAACATAGAGTGCATAGGGAAACACAGTTGGGAATTTTATAACTGGTCGTTATAATGGAATGGCCTTTATAATGAGTGGTCGTTATAACGAGCGTCGATTGTACTTCAATGAGCCCATAAAAAGTCAATCATGTAAATACGCTGTAATGAGAGGAAAAAAATCTCAGTTTGACTTTCATTCTTACTTGTTTTTCGTATTGGAGTTTGAGAATTTGTTTGAACATATGCTCTCCTGATTAGCAAAGAGTGGTAGTGGTGGTGGGAAAGGGGAGGGGGAGAGAAAACATTGAATTATCTTGTTGGAGAAGTTTTTTTATAACACAGAAGGAATTCAAATATTATAAATTAAACCCCTTTGGACCACACGCCTAGTATTGCGAACATCAACTTCAATCGTACCGTTATCAGAAATAACAAAACAAATTTATATGCTTAACTTGACTTTATCTTCAAATTATAAATAAAGTTTAGACTTCTCATTGTTATGACAGCGGTGTTAAAAAGGGTAAAAAACAATTATGTCGAATTACAAGTATTTGCATTCGACGAGATTTCTCCAAAGGATTTCTTACAATGTCGAATTATAAATTAAATTTCTGATAATTAGCAATGATTTTCTTTTCTTCATTGTCTTCATAGCGTTTCGGAATTTTTCATCTTTTTTTTCAATATTATCATCGGAATATTTCGGCCCCTTAAATAATTGTGTGTTTTCAGATGTTTTGATCAAAGATAAATTTGTTTATCACTTAAAAAATTCGTTGTTTACGAGGATAAGTTTTATTATTTCCACTCAAATCCCAAAAGGATTAGCCGAACTGCGAATAATTTCGCTGTTACGGAATTTTTTTAAAATTATAAATTAAAAATTCATCTGCGTAAATATTTTAATTAAATATCAGTCGTGCATTTAAAAATGTTACTTGAATGAATCCTCTATCAAAATTAATACAAAATTGTTACAAAGCTATAAAGTCGTTTCCCTGAGATGCTAATCTTGGCGACAAACTTGGCGATAAATTTGGCGACCTTGGCATAAAGTTGGCGACTTTGGCGACAAAGAGAATTTTCTAGAAGGACCTCGAACTTTCAAGCTATTTCTACTGGTTTCATGAACTTTCTAGAGACTACGTCACTTCCTACGTAATGAAGTCACTTCCTGTTGAAAAGTATAAAGGCAAGCTCTCGAGCCAAGAAGAGTTAGTTGGATTTTGGATTTGAAAGCAAGCTGGTGAGCTAATAAGAAACCTTTGAGCGCTGTGTCGAGATTTATTGGTAATCTCTGTTGTGAATTTTTACAAGTGCTGTTTTAATATTTGTGTTATGTTTCTTAGCTTAGAATACCTGTAAAATAAAGAGCTTTATTTTTTGTAATCCTGCTTATTGGACTGCATTCACATACACCCACAAGTTGATTTTGTCACAATATACTCAATGTTCAGTAATAAAATGCTTAGAATTTACTATTGTCGGCAGAAGTAGTGACAATTGAATCGTAGTTTTAAGAAACCACACGAGTCAATGATATAAAAATGCTAGGGGGCTTTAAAAAACTGATTAATTTTTTTAAAATCAATGATTAGGTTTTTTTTCACCTGGTAGATTTTATATACAGTAGAGTCCGCTTAATGTGATCGCGGTTAATGTTATTATCAAATTATTATATTATCAAAAACCTCTGGTCCCGAACCAACGTATTCAAATGTACACAAAATTATTCGCTTAATGTGATCACTACGTCGTTTAATTTTATCAGTTTTGAAGTAGAGAATTCACCGATCCCTCATTTTCAACCAGCATTAACGATTGACGTTCGTAGAATTTTTTGCTCCACTTGTAAGGAAATATCTGGGGCCACTTTCCCCCACACATTCCTAGAATTTCGGAGTTTATTTTTCTTGACCTCTCTTTGTAGGTCGTCCCATTTAGCAGGCAGGGGACGTGGCCGTCGGTAATTTTCATTGAGCCTCCTTATAGATATGCAAAAAGAAGAGTTGATGTCCATCGACGAGGACATTCCAGTAGCTGCCACGCTAACAAACTTGGAAATTTGCGAAGCTGTCTGTGAGCAATACCAAGCAATAAAAGTTGATGATTCCGACGGGGACGAATATGTTGAAGAAAACCCTCCAATGAACGCCGAAATGAGGCACGCACTAGATATTTTGAAACGCGGCGTGTAGCATTGTTCAACAAATTTTGAAAAACAATACGAGTATGAACAATATATAAATGAAATGTTTAAGACTAATTGCCGTCAAGCAACACAATTAACGATTTTTTTATTGTTATTTTTGAAATAAGTTATAGATAGCCCTGAAGTAAGAGTTTTTCCCCCCCCCCTCTATTTTATTTGAACCACGGGGAAGGGGCTGGAGGTGCTTTTAAAATTATGGTTCTTCAATACAATGGAGAAAAATAATTGCGATAACCATCATTATTAATGCCTTTTTGTTATTACAAAAAATTTTATGTAATAGGAAAAGTTTATTTCCCTCTAAACAATATTTTCTCATTACCCTGAGGTTATGTTAATTTTGGTTCAGGACAGGCCATTAATTAATTGAAGCTGAATTAATGTCCTATTTTGAAACTAAACTAGGGATATTTTGGGATGAGCCTGGCATAATCGTGAATTGTCATCAGAAGGCGAGGACGACACCTGAACCGTTACCCCAATCCTTAAATTTCTGCACCACACCTGAGGAGGGACATCCGACCCAGGCTTCGGGCAAATTTGGGATGTTTATCTGGGATATCTTTTGTGGAATTTGGTATCGAACTTGTGATCCTTCGGTCCCAA
The DNA here is from genome assembly GCA_013235015.1 of Araneus ventricosus. Lineage (NCBI taxonomy): Eukaryota > Metazoa > Arthropoda > Arachnida > Araneae > Araneidae > Araneus > Araneus ventricosus. Next base: position 6,509 of record BGPR01044887.1, on the reverse strand, counting down.
AGCAGAGACTGTCACCAAGCCACTACGGCCCGGTACAGTTAATAGACAATCAAAATAGATATTACATTATCTGTTTCTGTTTAGAATAACCACAAATGAGTGTTAAATGATGAATTGAAATTTTCACAAAAAACCGATCAATATTGTTGCAAAGCTATAAAGTTGTTTCCCTGGGATGCTAATCTTGGCGACAAACGTGGCGATAAATTTGGCATCCTTGGCGACAAAGTTGGCGACTTTGGCGACAAAAGGAATTTTCTAGAAAGATCTCGAACTGTCAACCTATTTCTACTGGCTTCAAGAACTTTTTGGAGAATACGTCACTTCCTACGTAATGAAGTCACTTCCTGTTGAAAAAGTATAAAAACAAGCTCTCAAAACCAAGAATGTGAGTTGGATTTTGATCTGCAAGCAAGCTGGTGAGCTAATAAGAAACCTTTGAGCGCTGCGTTGAGATTTATCGGTAATCTCTGTTGAGATTTTTACAAGTGCTGTTTTAATACTTGTGCTACGTTTCTTTTCCAAGAATATTTGTAAAATAAAGAGCTTTATTTTCTTAATCCTGCTTATTGGATTGCATTCACGTACACCCACAAGACAATTTTGTTACAATATATTACATGAACTATATATCAATGCACTTGTTACACAGACATTGAATAATCGGAGACCCAAGTCATATTTCCTGCTATTTTAACTTCATTGTTAAGTTTTTTTCTTCGTTATTTTAATGAAGATTTAGTGCCAGAATCTCACGCTTAACAACCTGTTATAATAAAATTCACGGCAGTTTATAGTGGAAATCCCGTTGTCATTAAATGGAATCTCATTGTCACTGCAACAAATTGCTATTGTTAATGTCATTGTCATAAATTTGTCAAAGAACTGTATCGAAATTTTTTATGCGATCTTCGATAAATGCATGAAAGATGTGGTTACGAAAACGCGATTTTTTCTGTTGAATAATTAGTGAAAAATGCCGGTAACTGATGGTTAGCAATTGAACCAAAGATGATTTTGGATACAAAATCAAAATCCGAATTTCGTTTTGTTTCTCGTTTCTAACATTATTGATCTAGTAGAGCAAGACTAGACAGATACTAGCTAGACAAGTGCAAATTGCCTCTTCATTCGAGAGATTTCTCGTCAAATTTGACGTGTTTAAATAGGTATACATGCGAGAGAAATGTTAAACATTGATTGGAAACAAATAAAATAAACATATGTTTTATGACAGGAAATATTTTTTTATTTACATATTTGCACTTCTTTTGATTGATTTGGGATTTTTATTACACTTCTTACAAAGCACTTCTTTGCTTGTCAAATGTTGCCAAAAAATTATCAAATTATATCATCACGATATAATTTTTGGCGTCCAAACTATATCACGCGCATGATATACCACTGATGTAATTTACTATTTTCTATTAAAAAACGGAAAATAATTTGAAATATATGATTAATATAATTCAAAATATCTCGGGAACTATTGATCATAGCGAGATAAATTTTATATCAATCGATAGCAAATTTTATTTCATCATTTTAGAGCTAATAAATTTGAAATGAGAACGACAATTACTTTTTAAATTTAAAATTACTGAAATTTAGGTGCTCTATCAATGAAATAATGCTGTTTAACGTTTCGCAGTGCTATGGAGCGAATTTTATTGATGGTGACGTCAGAGCGTTACCGGAGCAGGGAGAGACAATTCTGGGCTACTATATTAGTAATTATCATTAACCATGCGTTGTTCATTTAACTTTTGCTGCAGATATAAATACAAATAATCACGAAATAATTTTTAAGAAAACTAGTAACAGAAAGGGGTCGCGAGTGCAAAAACTTAAGAAACCCGAACAGCGCTGAACGGTCTATTTCCTGGGTCGGTGCTCCTCTGTGACATCGTAGAAGCAATCAAGAAATTAGAGTAGTCAAATCTGTTACAGGCGTTGTTCTGAAGGTGGCTCTCGCCAAGACAACCTTATTCAGAGAGTGTTGGAATGGGATTAAAAGGTGAACTTTTAAAAGAGCAAAAAAAAGAAGAAAAAAAGAAAGAAAAGAAGAAAAAAGAAAAAAGAAGAACAAAAGAAAAAAAAAGAAAAAGTAGAAAAAAAAGAAAAAAAAAACTAATGTTTTTTTTCCCCTTTGTAACTATTCCAAAGAAATTCAACTGAAAAATTGGGCCATTACTGGAAACTCGGTACAAATGAACGAAATTTTCTTTTTTTTCAATTCTGAAAAAGTTCCGCTGTGCATATGTCCAAAAGTAGTAATTTTTCTTTCATTTTACAGGAAAAAAGAGTTTAACAGATAGTTATCTACGAAGAGTTGAGTTTTACGAAAGGCTGAAAGAAATCATGAAATTCCTTTAGAGAAAAAGGAGGTCTTTCCCAAACTTTTTCTAAAAGGCAGAAAACATTTAACCCTAAGTTCCCTGCTTCTAAAACGTTGAAGAAGAGTTGGAACCTTAAGACCGAAAATGTTAAATTGGCCAATTCGATGAACCTTTTCTCAAAATCTGTTATAGATTCATGTTTCAAATTTTTTATGCAAGTAAACTGAATTTCCTCCTTATACTAAAATGATTTTTTTTAAATTCAAAAATTTATTTTTTACAAATATTTTTGTTTCAAAACAAAAAATGTTAAATCGGCCTCTTCGATGTACCTTTCCTCAAAATCTGTTATAGATTCATGTTTCAAATTTTTTATACAAGTAAAGTGAATTTCCTCCTTATACTAAAATGATTTTTTTTAAATTCAAAAATTTATTTTTTACAAATATTTTTGTTTCAAAACAAAAAATGTTAAATTGGCCTCTTCGATGTACCTTTTCTCAAAATCTGTTATAGATACAAGTTTGAATTTTGAATTACAAAATATTTAATTAGACATAGTGAAATGTTACCCTATTTTGACACAAAAAAATTGTAAAAAATAAAGTTTTGAGTTTTTCTTAAAAAGCTCATTTCGGTACAATAAGAAAGCTGTACTTTACTTGCATAAAAAGTTTCAAACTTGTATCTATAACGGATTTTGAGAAAAGATACATCGAAGTAACAGGGTTAGGGTTAACGGACTTAGGGTTCCAACTCCCGTTTAGGAAAATTTAATGCATTAGTAAGCAACAGATTTATCCTTCCTCGGTTCAAAATTAATGAATAGAAAGTAAGTTTAAAATGTAATGGATTTTTAACATGGAAATAAATAAAAGCAATGATTTTTATTATTACTGAGAAATTTCAAACAATTTTAATCAAATAAATTCTTTTATTTGATTATACTTTTCTTCTTTCATTTTATTTATGTTTATGCTAATTACAAACCCAAAATAGCCCCAAGAATATTAACCAATGCTGTGCCTTTTATTTTACTTATTTATTTAATGATGTTGAAACTAATTAAAACCCCAAGAAAAGTTCTATGAGCATTAATGAATCTTATCATCCTGTGCTTGAAAAAATAGGCTTATTCATGTTTATGCTAATTACAAACCCAAAATAGCCCCAAGAATATTAACCAATGCTGTGCCTTTTATTTTACTTATTTATTTAATGATGTTGAAACTAATTAAAACCCCAAGAAAAGTTCAGTTCTGCTAGGCGATCAATGAATCTTATCATCTTGTACTTGAAAAATAGGCTTATTCATATTTATATAGTACAAACCCAAAACCAGCCCCAGAATATTCTTAATGTATTGCCTTTTATATTTATATTTATCTTGTTATTTAATGAAGTGTTGAGCAATTAAAAGCCCCAAAGAAAAGGTTCTATGGGCATTAATGAATCTTATCATCTTATACTTGAAAAAAATGGAAACATTCATGTTTTATGCTAATTACAAACCGGAAATAGCCACAAGACAACCAATGCTTGCCTTTTATTTTACTTATTTATTTAATGATATGTGAAACCAATTACATACCAAGAAGACCTCATGAACATTAATGAATCATCATCTTGCTACTTGAAAAAGATGAAACTTATTCGTGTTTATACTTGTTCTAATACAAACCCAAAAAAATACCTAAGAATATTAACCAATGCCGCTGGTCTATTTATTACGTAATTTATCCTTTATTGTAAATGATGTTAACAATTAAGACAAAAAAGTTCTGGAACATTAATGAATCATCATCAAATTTTGAAAAAATAGGCTAACTTACTTCGTCTCACCGCCATTGTCTTTGTAGGAGCTTCTGTAGAATCCGGCCAGCTGATCGTTAAGGCATCCTACATAGTCCATTTCCACTTCATACTTTTGCCCAGCGGTCAAGCTGCCCTTCAGATGCAGGATATAAAACTGCCTCTCCTTGTCCTCGGATGTGGAGGCGATAGACGGTGCTCCCGGACCACTGAACCGGACACTTGATTCCCTCACCGTCACATTGTTCACATGCAGAGTCACATTATCCGTTGCCTCGATCACTTTTATAATGATCCGGACTTTACCATCGAAGGTGAAATTTCCGGGATAAATGTAGGGTTGGAGCTCTATGTCATAGTGCTCCGGCACTATGCTGCGAGGCAGCCGGACATAAGGAAGGGTCTTCGGGGGGTCTCCCTTTCGACTGTCCGCGTCTCCAACCCTCGACCCACAGGGGGCCAGGTATCCTACGAGAAGGCCCACGATCAGGACGCAGAGAGCCGCCCCGGCAGCAGCTGCTAGAAGGGCCCATTGCGGCACGAAATAACCCTTCCGCTGCTTGAAACTGACGGTCCCTTTCCCGCTGTTCGAATCCATTGTAGTATATCGTTTGCGAAAAGGAGAGAAACACCTGTTTCCCCCGTTCCGTTCCCGACTTGTGTTTTGAGCGCGAACGGCGCGCTCCGGCTGCATTGAGGAGTGACATCGCCTCTCGCACGTGACCCTCCCGAGCAGGCCAATGGGAAGGTGCGAGATATTCCGCTTTTCGCGCTCTAATAGCTAGTCGTTTGCGGCGCTTTTTCTCGCGACCGATTCCAGGGGTAATGAGAATCGGTCAAGTGTCAAAACCGAATAAATGGTGCGATAAAAGGTGAAAACAGAGAGAATGCTTATCATTTACCGCATCACTGCATTCGATATTTTGGGAACAAAGGAATGTTCAAAAAAGTAATTTCCATTTCGTTTTCGTTTTCTAACAATCTGGGGTACCCACATGATTCTTTAACCCTTTGTGGTACAGGGACATTTACCTCTCAGGCGTCTTTTCCGTTTTTGCGATGTTTCAGTTCAAGCATAGCCCGTATTTACAGGGTGAACCCTCTGTTTGCCAGACCTCTATTTTGCGAAGACTTTTCTTGGAACCAGGAACGTTTTTTTGCAGATTTCTTCATTAGAATAACCTCAAATAGCGAGTGCATTCTATTCCAACAAGGTTTTCTTATCAATAATTTTTTTTCTGTCTATTTCTCAAAATATTTTTAAACTGTTTCAAACTTAATTAACTGCTATTACATTTTTTTTTTTTTATGGTGATCGATGACTTTGAGTTGGAAAATGTCAGAAACAGTGTAGTAATTATCAAATAAAAAATTAGACCTATAACTTCTTAAGGTGGATAAAGAGAAGAGCTGAGAAAAGGATATTACTTTAAAATTTACAGCATTTCTTCAAACAGGTGTAACCATGTAAAATCGTGATAAGATACAAACTATGATTCATCAATTCCAATTTCGAAACGTTAAAAAAACTTGTATGTGTCTATAAGAGATTGCTAGGATGACAGTTTTAGAGTGGAATTGTTGTGAAGAAATAAAATCTTCACAGCAATGAATTGCGATGAGACGAAGATGATGAAGATGGAAATGGAGCAGTGCAGCAGATATCGTATTAAACATTGTATGATGAAATGTAAAATTCATTGAAAATTTTTTAATATAAGGTATTTTTAATTGAAAATACAGCGTATTCCCGGACAATGTTTTTTTGTCTTCTTTTCCTTTTGGATTTCTTTTGAGTGGGTAAAGATATTTAAAAGATAAAATAGTATTAATTTACAAAATAAAAGTGTGATTAATTACTTATTAATATTTATTTTATGGTTTAAAAAGAGTATCTGTTTTATTGTAATTTAAAGTATTTAAAGGTGAATCTATTTATTAGATTTCCATACCTGTATGCGAACTTTTTTCAGTTTAAACTACTAAAACCATGAGGTCCGACTGTATGTGTATGTTTTCTTAAACGGATGAAGTGTTTCTTTAACGCATCTCAAAGAGATTTTTGATGGGACCTCTATTTGAAAGTCGCTGATCGAAAAGGTTGGAAGATTGATTTATTAGAGGACACTCCTATTACTGATACTTTCGACTGCACAGAAACCCAGTTTTAACAAATATTAAAAAAAGTGTTTTACCCTTATTTAGCAAATTATCTGTTGTTTTCTATATCCTACCATCAAAAGAAATCTCTGAGAAAAAGCACAGAACAAACATGACGAAGATCATGTCATTTTCAATTTTAAAACGGTACATATTAAATATCACAAAGCTAATTGATTTCACTATCATGTTCCT
>BGPR01044886.1:0-12487 GCA_013235015.1 Araneus ventricosus | reverse complement strand
ATATGATATGAATTGTTGAATTATTAATAGAGAACTTAACATAAAATACCATTTCCCTTTTACTGTTTTCAAAGATGAGTTTTTCACTTTATCTTCAGCAAAATCAATTAACCCACGAAATTGCGCTCATGAAGTTGTCAGAAGCACTTATTCTCTCAGCAACTATTACGACATCATCCAACTCAAACAGGTCGTTTCTACCACCCCCTGCCTCCTTCCTGACTTTGGGATTTTCTTTCCTATCTAATTAGATGACACATTCTCTTTTGAGAATACTTCGTTACTTTTATCCAGTTTAAAAAATAACATATGACATCTGAGGTGTTAAAGTGTTCCCCGTGACTTTTGTTTTGCAAATTGATGCCTATGAACGACTTAATCACAGTTTTCAAATTCGGAAGCCTGATTATTTCGTCGCACTTCCCTGAACTACCAAAATAAGTTAAGGGATTAATTTAGATGGAGACACATTTAATGGTAAACGCGCTTTTTTTCAATCGATTTTCTAGCCGTTCTCATCAGGCGAATTGGGTAAAACAATTTCTACTAGAAATATTTAAGAGATGCCATACTAATCGTAAGATTTTAATAGAAATATATGTACATTGCAAAGTTGAACTACTAGTTATACAACATTACTATAGTGTTAAATATTCCTAGCTGTTCTGATTAGACGAATTAGGTAAAACAATTTCTACTAGAAATATTTAAGGGATGAAATACAAATTGATAGATTTGAATAGAAAAAAAATGTACATTGCAAAATTAAAATATACAACATTACTACAGTGCTAAATGTTCCTAGCTGTTCTAGTTAGACGAAGTGGGTAAAATAATTTCTACTATAAATATTAAGGAGATGCTATACAAAATCGATAGATTTCAATATGAACAAAATGTACATCGCAAAGTTGAACTATACTACGTTACTGCAGTGTTAACTATTCCCACTAGTGACCTAGTAAACTAACACTTTCCATGGGAGAGAAACATACATCCAAAAAAGAAAGTCTCGGGTTCATGCATTCTCGGGTTCTTTCCGCTGGCTGTGCTTTTAACCATCATTATTCAAAAAATGATTGATTGATGTGAGCTTTAGCAATGAATTTCTTGCTGCAGTCAGATGCAGCTGGAAGCATTACGTGTTTTTCTCCAAGTGCTTAGGTTGGACCAACTTCTGGAAGTTTTCCTCCAAGCAAAACGCGATTATGGGCTAGTTTCCTTAGCAATTTACCCAGGAAGGTACTAGTCATGTCACTTGTATAGGATCTAAGTCGGATTTCAACCTGAAGCCCCGCCTAGGTATCCCAGGGCTGCTTTGTCCAACCGAAGATTGCCACATTTCCGATTTTTTATGTGTCATTGACTCAAGGACACGAGTAATCTCAAAAGAGAACCCTTCCCTGTCTTAGTATCCGGTTAAGACTGAGTGACCGCCGCGATAATAAACATGGCACTGTCGCCGAAAGTGTAATATCTCCCATTACGAGCGGCCCATGCTGCGCAACGCCCTCTATTACAGGGGTGCGACATCAAAGATGGCGCCTACAAGCTACACCACTATTATCGTACCCACCTAGGAAGCCAGACTCCGCTTATTTGTCCGGTGGCTTCTCACCCGCGTGGTGCCCTCAAGGATTCAAGGACATGGGAAATAATGCTAGACCAATTGGGATTAGAACCACTACATTCACATGGATGCGGAATTTTAAAAAGCTAAAAATACTGAGCACAATTTTGCAGTCATGCTAGAAATATCTACGTCTAACATCAGCTTAGTTTAGTTATATTACCGTCCCGTATTGAAGAAACACGAGGGGTGAGGCGAACCTCGTAATTTTGGACCACGGTCAGATGACGAGGATGACATCTAAGCTGGCACCCCTCTCCAAACATGAGCACCACACCAGCGAGAGGATGCTTGGCCACTACGTATGATTTAACATGCAACAGGCCCAAATACACGGCGAATTTTCAGTGGAGTCGGGTTTCGAACCTTAAACTCTCCGGCCCCGAAGCCGAGACCCTATGCCACATCAGTCCGTCTAACATCAGCATTTACTCATACTGTATTTCCCAGAACACATCGAACTTGGTTTTCCAACTGATCCAAGAATTTTAATTTTGTTTGACGAACGTCGTTTTCCATATACAATACAGGGTTTAGTTTAGTTATATTAACGTCCCGTTTTCAAGCAACACGAGGGCTATTTTAGGACGGACCTCGTAATTTTGAACCACGGTCAGATGACGACGCCTGAACTAACGCACCCTCTTCAAACTTCCGTGCCACACCAACGGGATTACGTCTAGCCACTGCGTATGATTTGGCGTGAAGCGGGCCCCATACACGGTGGATCTTCGGTGGGATCGGGTTTCGAACCTGGAGCCCTCCGGCGCCAGAGCCTAGACCTTACCACTAGGCCACAGCGGCCCTCTACACGATAGGGAAAAACATACTAAGATTTGGTTGCTCATTAAGCAATATAATTAATTTTTTGTGTGCAAATTTTAAGCAGTTCGAACTTTTAAAAAAAAAATCCCATATCAAGAATATTTTTGTGATCCAATCAACTTTTTTTTCCAGACGATTGTGAAATCTCGAAAATCAGTTTCCTATTTCCAATCTACAGAAATTTGGTATTTAATTTCGTGATAAAAAATTAGAAGAAATTAATATTTTTATTTTTGAAAAATCGTTCCCAATTTCTCAAAAACTCTCTTATGCAAAAAGATCAAATATGTAAAAAAAATGAGATGACATATAAGATCCTTAAAGAAAGTGGCAGTGTTTTCTCCAACGAACACAAATCCTCCGTCAAAATGAAATACGATTGTTTTCAACATCTTGGGAAAGTTTCAAACAACATTTAGAGATAAATTTTAATCATCAACTTCAATTATTTCTACCATAATTTTTTTAGCAAATCATTAAATGAATTTATTCTTACAATTCAATGTTACCTGTAAAATGTTTATTTCTAACAATCCGCATTCCACCATTCGAGATAACCGTGTATAAATCTCTAAATTATGTATTTCAGTTTTATTGCTTTCATTAAAAGGATTTCTCCAAAATTAAGAATTCGAGGCTGTTTTGATTGAATCATATTGAATGATAAATAACTTCAGCACTTAATTCCTATTATCCTTTTTTTTTCAAATGAAAATTTATTTAATCTCACACAACAAAACATCTCGTACAAATAGAAACTTCATAATTATTTAATGGACTTAAGTTAATTATTCTTCCTTTTAATCCGTTGCTTTTTATCTCTATTCTTAAAGGGTGAATTGAAAATGGTTCTTTCGCATACCAGTAAAATTTGGAAGGTTCAGAGTTAAAGTGAACCAAGTCCGTGTGTTCCGATTTTGCACTAAAGCTGTCATAATTGGGGATGGGGTAAAACCTACCGGTTTTTAACGTAGGACTTCGTTCCTCCCATTGGGGTCCCAGGAAGGAATTTGATTCACACGCCACAAAAAACTTTGTATGGGAGATCCTCTATATCTCGGTATTTACATACGTTAAAATCATATCTGATGTCTTATTTTAGAGATAAAGGGCAACAACAGAAGTTACAAAAAAATGAAGTTCGGAATTGTAGTTCAGCGACTACTGAGTCGCAAAGTTGGGCAAAAAATGCGTATGAATTGGTGAAGCGATACTCTATATCTCGGTAACTACATATGTTAAAATCATAACTGTCTTATTTTAGATATAAAGGGTAAGAACAGAAGTTGCAAAAAAAATTGAAAATCGGAATTGTCGTTCAGCGGCTACCTAGTCGCAAAGTTGGGGAGAAATACGCATGAATTGGTGACGCGATCGTCTATATCTCGGTAACTACATATGTTTATATCTAAAATAATACATTATTTATGATTTTAAGGGTAAGAACACAAGTTACAAAATCAAATTGAAAATCGGAAAAGAGTCACGTAGTCCCACGCCTTTAACATGGGCGGCTGTTTAAAAAAGACAACCGCCAGTCATTTTTTTTTGTTTCGGTTAACCGGTTTTTTTCGGTTATTTTTTTGTCCCGGTTATAACCGGTTATTTTTTAAAATCCAATAACCAGGTTAAAAAAAACCGGATCAGAAGATAGGCTCGAATTTAGGTTCGGTTAAACTAAAATTTACCATGTTATGAAGCTTTCAATTTTATCATCTTAGGCCAATCAACGACAGCCACTTCCTCGAGGCGTCTGTTGTATGGCGGATTACTGAAAGAGTCTTTATGAACAGATAAATGTTGACCAATGAATTGATTTCCTGTAAAAACAATTTTATTAAAAAAATTTGCCTACAAACTTCGTTCGTTTTTTAATTAAAAAAAAAACCGAACCCGGTAATTTCAAAAACCGGTTATTTTGAGCGGTTATAACCACCAGGTTAAACAGGAGGTGAAAAAACCTGAAAAACCGGTTATTTTCGCAATAACCTCCATCTTTAGTCATGATAGTGCAGAAACTTTATATTTTCGGTGTAATAATGATTCAAGTCCATAGTTCTATTTGCATGCAGCAGGCAGCAAGAGCAATTAGAAGTTCACTGTTACTTTAAATGCAACGAATCAACTTTGAGATCGGCTTCCTCAGAAATGAATCTCAAGAACTTGGTTCACTTTAATACTGAACCCTCCATTTATTATTTATTTTCATTTTCAAATTAGTTAAAAACAAATAGAAAATTCTCAATTCATTTAAATAAATTTTTCGCTGGTTGTCAATTACTTAGCTATATAAATTATTCAATGATAATTCAAACAAGAGATGAATTTATTATAAAAATACAGTTCCATAATCCCTTGATTAATAGAAAAATATCCATCCGAGATTGCATTAGCATTTAATGCAATGCTATTTTAATATTTGAATGGATTCCTCAAACTCTTCCTATCTTATTCAAAAATGTCTTAAATATACAGGGTAAGTACAAAATAATCATCGGGTTTAATCTCACTATATTTCAAAAATTACTGCAACGATGAAAAAATAACCTCATTGAAAACGGGAGCATTTCGATTTCCTTTCTGAATAGTTACAAAGGTTCTGTACTTTTTTCCTTTCTCTTCGCGAAACACATTTACAAAATGTTCCAAAAGTCTTTTGACAAAATTAGAGGGGGATATTACATATTGCGGAAAACAAAAAAATGCAATGGAGCATGGAATCGCAAATGACTCCGAAAGGGTTAAAATCACGAAAATACGTCTCAAAGTGTGATTGGGAAGAAACAAATAAATCAGAACAACAAACATTTAGTGGACAGTGTAGGTACTACAATAAAAATTGTAATACACATAACAAACAAAATTGTTATAACATCTGTTCAAGCAGCGGCCATGATCATCGCTATCAGATCTACCGGTGTCTCATAAATGAGTGATTGCAGGTGACCCCAGAAGAAGACAATGGGATCTGACGAGACTCTTGATACTGTCCTACCGCCACGAGAAAATCCCTGATCAAGTTTGCCTCAAGTAGACGAGTCGAAGAAAGGAGGGAAACGGGTATAAAATCAACCGCAACATTTGGAAATCCAAGCGCACTTCGTTAGGTGAGGAATTCGTTTTCGACCGAAGTGCAAAGCGAAATTAGACTTCCTCCAGTTCTATCCGCGCCAAATGAAATAAAACCCTTCCCTTCACCCCCAAAATGCAATTCACATAACGACCGCCACCTGCAAGTCTGGTGTCTGGGGGTTTTCTCGTCGCGGTAGGACAGTTCGTCACACTTTGCAGATGTATTTTCGCCCACTCAGGGCCATTTTCGACCCCATGATCCAGCCATCTTGTGTTCGTCTTGATGTGTATTATCACCATCAATCTAATTTTGTCATTTTTGAACATTATGTATACAGCAGTCCAATTCTACACAGAGATCAATATCTTGTTCTATGTAAGACATCAATCATATGATGGTTTAAATTGTATGCTGTGCTACCAATAAATTGCGGTTTCTGGATAAGAAAATATCCAGATTCGTTTCTATCCTTTTTCTCTAATCGGCATTATTCCATTTTCATTTCTTTGTTCATTGTTCATTTTTTAATTTGCTCTTGAGTTTTTAATCTCCCTGCATACAAAAAGTCAGCGATAATACCCCGGATTTATTTTTTGCTGTAGAAGGATCACAACCATTAAATGACTTTTCGAAAGTCATATTCTTAAATTATGCCGTTTCCATTACGAAACAAATTGTTACTTCGATACGAAGCGAAAATTTTTACTCTATAATGCGTTTCACAGACCTCCTATTAATTGAATTAAGAAATGAATAAGTGATTATTCTTAAATGTGTACTGTATTGAACTGAAATTCAATTTTCGTGTTAATCACGATAAATAATAAACATACATTCATAATTAACGTCGTAATGCGTTTATAATTAGATCCCAATGATCTCTCTATTAAAATTAAAGCATTACAGAATATTGATTTTTGTAAATATGTTTAATTTCAAAGTTAGAGTGTGCACTTTTTAAAATATAGTTATTATGAATAAGTTAAAGAACATGAATTTTTTTAACATGTTTGTTTTTAAAGTTAATAATTCAACATTAAGATATGTATATAAATATTTTCAAGATAGAGCCGTTTATATTTATTTGATATATTTAATTGCCAAAGGTATCTTCATTAATTTTGGTGTCTAAAAATATATGAAAATCAATTAAACAAAAATTTTAGTTTGTTGTTGGCATCATCAATCAGACATAAATAAGTGAACATTGCAACAGGTTATAAATCAAATGTATAAAAAGAAATTTAAAGAAAATTATATTGCAAATCAACAAATCTAAAAATAAACAATTCATTTTAAATTAATAAACTTTAAATCACAAACATATTAAAATCTCACAGCATTTGAAATCCCAAATTCACTCTGTTAAAACACACGTGATAGAAGAATGGGAACAAAATTCAAACCCAATTACAAGAAAGACGTTACATTCATTTACAAAAATTAATTGATTTTCACAATGTAATCTACTCTTCCTCCAGCGATAAAGAATGCATTCTTAAGGAATGCTTCTCTTTTGATCAAGTTCATTCTACTGTGAAGGAGCCATTGAATCGAACAATAAAAAGAATGTTTTGGTGGGGGAGTTTTGAAACTTGGTCTTTTCAAAGCTCTTAATTCTGCCTTAGGTGGTTGATTGCATTTTGAGCATACCCTTTGTTTCAGACATAATCTCTATTTTAAGACATAATTTGTATTTAATTCTGAATGTAGGATTATAATTCTTTAATAATACAACAGATTGTGTTACTAAAAATGAATGGATGCAATGCGAGGACATTTGACTGTTAAAGTAACAAATTCGAAGTTACTCTTGTATTTCGAAATTTATTCAACCATTAATTTACTGGATATTGAGAGCAATAGACTAAAGCCTATATCTAGCTAGACGAGAATGAAGTTTTATGAAATGTCTTTTTGCCATATTCACTTACTTGGATTATAATTCAGCTGACATATTTTTGATAGCGATTTAATATTAGTAAAGAATGAAATGAAATTATTGCATTCCGATACTTAATTCAATGAAACAAAAGCCGAAGAAAGCGATTTAATATTAGTAACGAATGAAATGAAATTATTGCATTCCGATACTTAATTCAATGAAACAAAAGCCGAAGAAAGCGATTTAATATTAGTAACGAATGAAATGAAATTATTGCATTCCGATACTTAATTCGATGAAACAAAAGCCGAAAAAAGCGATTTAATATTAGTAACGAATGAAATGAAATTATCGCATTCCGATACTTAATCCAATGAAACAAAAGCGGAAAAAGTTTTTGAGATTATATTTAGAATTTTATTTGTTTATTAATCATATTAATTTATAATTTCCTTCAATAGGAAAGAACTCAATTTGGCTTGGAAAAACAGTTAATATAACCGTCACTTTTATGCACTTATGAACTAATGATAAGATATTTATTTCTGCTTTGGGTAGTTATCATCTGTGTTCAGATGAATGTGAATTCTGTTCTCAATTATCATCATCTGTGGAAAATTTATGAGTGAAATAATTCAAACCTGCAACTGTAATCGCTGCTTATTTCTGCTACTTCCTATTACCTGCTTTAAATAATCTGATCAAGTATTCTTCTTCACTTATTTATGAGCAGTAATGACGTATTTTGACGATAACAGTCAATACAAATAATAAGGAAATCGAAGAAGAAGGAAGTTTTACGGTGGATTCTACCAACGAGCAATAATCATAATCTTATATTAACACAAATAATATATTCAGGCGCAAAAGTTTTCTGCAGAAGAATTATTTTAATAACCAAAACTATATTCAATTTTTTAAGGATGTTTCTTGTTTTCACGTTTTCATATCTTCAAAAATGGATACTTAAGATGATTACACAGATGTTTATTTATTATTTGAATGAAAACTAAAATTAGAATTTCTATAACAGAAATGCTGTGAATGATTAATATGACGCTGAAAACGATATTTTTGCTGTTGCCAATATTTTGCGAAATAATTTTCATTTGCATGCCTCTTTACCTCAATACAATAAAAAAAGAAGTTAAATTCATTGAGTATTGAATCCAGTAATTGCAATTGCAGTAGAATGCATTATTATGTTATAACCAATAACGCGACTTTATAATATAGCAATCAACTGTTAAAGTGATTTAATTTCCTGCGACAATAGTTATAATTCGATGACTATAATAGCTATTGTCGCAGGAAATTAAATTTACGACAATGGCAAACCCATTATAAATATTTCTACACTTATTAGATTCAATAAATATTTATTAGATGTATTCATTATATATTGTATAGAAAGCAATAGCTTTTCATCGTAATAACTTATCCCTCTAATACTTATAACTTTTATTTATTCATAGCTTGTGATGTTAATCTCTTTGATCAAAACAATTTAAGTGATGAATATTTCTTTCAAATACCTTATTTGCTTCATCCACTTTGGAATTTTGACTGTGTTCTCTAAATTTAGTCAAAAATGGAATGAATTAATACACGTTATTATCTTGACTAACGTAGAGATAGCAAATGTGCAGATGTTGACTGAGTAGATTTTCTCCCCTTTTATAGCTATATATGGACCTCAAAATTTGGCATTCTCTCTCCAAACTTTAACGCCACACTAACTTGAGGAGCTTTGATCTCAATATGTTTAAAGTACAACCGGCCTTTACAGGGTAACAAAAAGTACAGGGATCATTTTTGAAGGTTTTTATTTCTAAAAGTTATTTCACAAATTCAGCGATGCTTCTCAATATGTCGACCTTCGGCATAATAGATTTGTCTACAACACTTCGGCCATGATTTCAAAGCCCGCAAAATCATTTCCTCGAGGATTTTCTTAACCTCTTCGCTAATAGCCTTTTGAAGGCCTCTCAGCGTAGAAACTCTTCGCTTATTCAGTTTGTTATTCAGATGTCCCCACAGGAAATGGTCGCATGGTGCAGCGTCAGAGACTATTTGTCATCCATCGTTGTGGCCTCAGGAATTGCACTTGCTGATCCGTGAGGAATTTCTGGATGACCCTAGATGCATTCGATGGGGCAGAATCCTGATGGAAAACAGCATTACCATTTGGGTACAATCTGCGGTAATCTTCCTTAAGAAAGGGCTTTAATATCTTCTGTATGTAATACTCAGAATTTATTTTGGCCCCAGGTTGCACAAACCGTGGTTTGGTAGCAACATTGACGGAAATGCCCATCCAAACCATTGCGTATTTTGATGAGGCACCGTGGTTGTCGGAGTCAATTCTCGCTTGTTCTGGTCACGGCTAAGATATTGAACTTTAGATTTAGCATTGGTATCGGATAGATAGATCCAAGCTTCATCAGTTGTAATAAACTTTCGTCGCCATCTGTCCTTACGGAGAAGCTTTTAGAGTGGCCATGAACGTTGCCTCCAAATCTGCACCGATCTCTCATTCAAGTGATGACATTTAGGATTTTTATGGCATTTTTTCTTTAACGTTTGTTTTAGTTGATAGCTTACAACTTGCTGGCTCACGTTAAGGGCTTTAGCCATGCTTGCCTGTGTTGGTGGATCCGGTTTCGATGCCATGTTCTCAAGCCTCTGCAAATCTGATTTCTTCAATTTGCTTTGCCGTCCATTTTTTATTGGTTTTGAATCATTTTTCGTCGATCCGAGTTTTGAGTTCTTGATGGAACTGATATGGCTGACTGAAATTGCAATACTTTTCTTTTTAAAATGGGTTTGTATGATCCAGTGGCTCCATCGAAGTTCTAAAAGTGCTTGTACTTGACCAATAAGCATTTGGTCAAATTTCTTCGAAGGCATTATCGTGATTTTATCGAACAGTATTGCAACCGAAAGTCTAATAGCGGAGCTTTCTATCTGTATGCCACATATGTGAAAAGGTGTTTTTAACTTTACTGGTAGATAACCACAAAAGTGATCCCTATATTTTTTTTGTTACCCTGTATTAGGGTGATCGGGTGCCTGAATGCAATCACTGAAATGATCATACAATATAGAAACAGATAGAAGTTCAGCTACGCCATTTAAAATGTAACACTAAACAAACAACAGTAAACAGATTTGTTAGAAATCACATTATATATTGTTTATTTATTTATTTAAATAAAATGTACACTACATAAGATCCAATACAGTATTTCACCCAAAAAGAAAATTAATCAAACGAAGTATTTAGAAGTTGTGAATATTAGTCTTTAAAACCTTAAAAGACAAATTTAAAATATCAAGGTCTTTGGAAAATTTGTATAAAGAGACATTATTACTATACATTTGAATTTAACAAACATGCCTTCTCAACAGGCTTCTATTTCTGAAGGTTCCTGTCGGTCAATAAAATGAATTGAATCAGTCGGTTTCACAGTCTACAGAACTCTTATAGACTTGTCATATTTACAATGATGACGTTTCATCAAGGTCTAAATTAACTTGTTTCTGGAAGGAAATTTCGATAATTTGGTTCATCAAAGCTCTTATATAAATTGAAATACTCTTACAAAATCCTATTTTTCAAATATCTACATAGAAATTCGTATATAATCGAAGATGCTGTCTTTGCATCGGAAATAAAACCTTTTTGTTCAAAAACACCACATTAGAAAAAGCATTTTGCTTATAAAATCTCTTCTGTAATAAAGTCTGAATTAATATATTATGCGATTATAAAATTTTAGATGAGCAAACAAAGGCTAAATGTTTCGAAAATTTTAGATGAACTTTTTTTAAATTCCATTTATTTTATCCTTCATAGATCTTAATTTTTATTATTCAGTCATATTCTCCCTGAAATTTAATTAGTCTTTTTATTTTCTATTTTTATCATGCAACGTATTGAAATTTACTTCACTTGTTTATTTTCAAACTAAGAATTACCGGTACAACACTACGGATGAAATGTAAGAGAAAAGCCATTTTTATAAGGCTTTGATATTCACGTTTCTTTTGCACAAAAGCATTAATAATTTTTATGCAAATATATTTATAGTTGAAATTGATCTATTACATTGATAGGACCACAGTAGACAATTGATTGAGTTCCGCAGTATGAAATCGCGTGAATTCGAATATAGAAGGTATTTCCGGTTATAGAGTGTAGAATCGAGACCGGATTCCCATTTCTGAACTTTATACTGTGGAAAAATCGCCATGTTATTTTTATTGTACCATAAAGGATTATGGTACAATAAAAATTATGTCTTGTATCAAACTTTAGATCATTGACATTATATGAGAAAACATAATTTCTATCGGATCATAGGACAATCTTCTATCAAATGCGGTTTCGACTAAAGCAATCAATATTTGTCAGTTCCTGTTTTCCTTATTCATAAATTGCAACTGATGTATTTACTTGACGTACACATCAGTGTCGTTACCAGGGGAGACCCAATGTCCCCTGCGAATTTATTCGGGGAGAGATGCCGTGAAGACAAATTGTTCTTGCTTTTAAGTCGGTAAATAAAACGTGGGGGACGAAAAAAGGCACTATACCCAAGATAATATTTTCCATTTTTATGACACTAATACATTTCAGTGAAATCATATTCTCAAAAGAAAACTACAGATAATTATTTTGGAATAAAGCTTCAGTTGGTCAGGATGGCTGCGTCAACTCATCAACTTGTAATTTTAATACACCATAAAATCTCGAAAATATTACACTACAATTAGATACCTTCTGAAAAAATAATACTAAACAGAAATATTTAGGTTTAAAATAAATCTGGTACAAAGCCTTAATAAGATTTCACTTGATTTCTTTGATCAAATGTACAGAATATTATAAAGCCAATTGGTACAGGAGAATTTTGAATCTTGGTCACGTAAAACTAGAATCTAAATCCTGTTCCTGGATCTTAAATACTGTCTACGATGTTATAAATAATACATGGGCCTATTATAATACTGATTTATTATTATAACAAATATAATATGAATATATTATATATATATATATATATATATA